>PVHY01001744.1:85887-119879 GCA_004024945.1 Uropsilus gracilis
TCCTTCCCACAAAGAGTCAGCACTACCCTAAAGTAGGGAGGTAGCCTTCAGCTATCTCCTAACAGGCAAGAACAACACACAGTGTAATTCTGTACTCTGAAAAATTCACTTAACTTTAAAGTGTGCCATGTTACTTTTTAGCTTTACAGAGAAAGGCTTCCCCCAGGTCTAATATAAACAGTGGCACACAAGGAACCACTAGTTGGAGGTTCCCGGCCCTGCAGCAGCTCCACTCCCAGCAAGTGGCACAAACCCCTGCAGGTAGGGCTGGATGCCACTGCATTCACAGGTTTTTTTATATCCCCGGGTGCTCCGACAAGCAAACAGAACTGAGATTCACTGCTCTAAGCCACAGTTTCAGTAAGTGCAAAACAGACAATAGAAATAAAAGTACAAGCCAGGCACGGTGGCTTGTGCCTGTGAGCTTCAGTCTATGAAGCAGCTGGGGCTAGGAATCGCGGTTTGAGTCCCACTTGGGACAAAAACAGCAAGACCTAGTCCCAAAAATAGCTGGGCATGGTGGCACATGCCTGTAAGTGAGAGCCTGGGAAGCTGCGGTGGGGACCAGGGATCACAAGTTTTAGTTCCGTTGGGGGCAACGTAGGCCCCCGAGTTCCAAAAAAATAGCTGGGTGTGGTGGCGCGCGCCTGTAATCCCAGCTACCTGGGAAGCTGAGGCTGGGGATTGCTTGAGTCTGTGGTACCCCGGGCAACGTGAGCCTGCATGGCTACATGGGCAAAAAAAATGCGAAACATAGTCTCAAAAAAAAAAAAAAATTAAAAAATTAAAAATAAAAGTACAAAACAAAAATCAAAGATACATGTACTGGCAGCGGGACTAAGTACACGTTTATAGGAATAGTGTTTATATCATCTGTAGCAGACAAAATGCTGTGGTGGGGGAAGCAGCAGTAACTCAAATCCTCAAACACCATCCCCAGGCACATGGGCAAGTGTGGTGGCTCTCGGTGGGCACTACTGTTAACATCGATTCCACAGTCCGGGAATAAACTCTAGGCAACACTGAGAAAAGGAAAACTCTCTGAACCAAGCTTGACCACCCACCCTAGTGCCAGGAGGAAACAGCGATCACCATTCACTGCCCCATCGTACTTTCCCAGACTTAAAAGCCGTTTTATCACAGCTACAGAGATTAAAATGACCAATCATTTCACTAGACATTTTACCGAGAATTTAAACCAGCCAGCCTGTGCTCCTGCTCCCCGCTCAAGCTTGGATGGCACGCGTGCCCGTGCTGGGCTCCCCCACAGACGCCCGAGCCCAGGGCACAGCCCACGCTTCAGCAGCCAAACTGCAACTCCATCCCCAGCACAGTCTAGTCTAGCACCATGCTGCCTTCTGCCGCTGATCTCATCAAACCACAACCTTTGAAAGTGACTCCCATTTTCGTTGGCCACATCTTCTTTGCAACTTAACTGTAAAATGCTTTCATTTTCCATTTTCTAAATCCCTGAAGGAGAAACTCATGAATATTTTGGTTGTTGCTTCCTCTACTTCCTTCTGAACGCCGTGGCAGGTGCACACCCCCTTGCACACGCGTGCTTGTCCACTCAACTCTTGGTGAAATGAAAGTTGATGGCCAAACAAAAGACGGAAGAACGCTGCCCTGCATACTCTTTCTGACAAACACCAGAAGAGGATGGTCCAAGCGGGAGTGGTGGCACACTCCTGAAGTCCAAGCCATGGGAGGCAAGAGATCTGGGATCACTTGAGTCCGCGGGATCGGGACTACCCTGGGCAACATAGCAAGACCTAGTCTCGAAAAAGTAGCCAGGCGTGGTGGCGGATGCCTGTAATCCCAGCTACCTGGGAGGCTGAGGCTGGGGATTCGCTTGAGTCTGGGGGATTGGGACTACCCTGGGCAACATAGAGTGACCTAGTCTCAAAAAAAAAGAAGAGGATGGTCCAGGTTCCCATCCAAATATCAGGTGATAAAGTCTCTCCCGCTGAGGGACCGACCAGGAGAGACCATGCATTTCCTCTGTGCAAACCACGAGAAATGAATTACTCACTCATGAGTCCTTGCGTTTGGGAAAACACAGTCTCACTACCATCAAGGGGGCTGAGAGCCGCTCATTTGTCTCTCTGTGTTCATCTTCTGGCCTGAGAACAGAAATGTCTTCCTCTGTTAATTTTGTTCTCTTTTTCTTCGAGTATAGATGGAAAAAGAAGAATCCCGAATTCTTGTGGGACTCAAAGACAGCAAAAGCAGACTACAAAAAAGCTGTACCTTGCCCTCCCTTGTGTATCTTGATAGAGGACGCAGTATTTTAAGCAACGCTGTAAGAACATTAAAGCGTGACGCAATAATTATTTCACTACCATAACAGCAACCGAGGGACTTTATCATTCTTCCACCTTATTAGTCTTGCTTAGCATATTTGTGAATATACAATAAGTAGTGCAGAAGTGATACGTAAAATGACAAACAGCAAAATGTTTCAAGCACAGGAAAACTGCAACTGCACACTGCAAGGACTATGGAAGGGCCCAAAGCACTCACATGACCACAGCAACACAGAGTTTGACTACGTTTCCAAGAGCAAGTTTGCTTTTTCTTTTTGCAAAACCTCTAAAGAAGAACTAGAAGCCATGTGATATTGAACTTTACAGAGCTTGAGAAAGTTCAAAAATGGAAATACAAATATGAGTGTAATGTAATCATCATAAACACATTACAGAGCACCAGTGTTGGTTTTAGTTCTACCTCGATAAAAATTAAGGATAGCCGGGCACGGTGGCTCGTGCCTGTAAAGCTTCAGCCTATGAAGCGGCCAGGGCTAGGGATCACGGTTCGAGTCCCGCCTGGGGCCCGTAGCGAGACCTAGTTCCAAAAAATAGCTGGGCGTGGTGGCACGCGCCTGTAATCCCAGCTACCTGGGAAGCTGAGACTGGGGATTGCTTGAGTCTGTGGTACCCTGGGCAACAAGAGCCTGCGGTTCCACAGGCAAAAATGGTGGGACCTAGTCTCAAAAAAAAAAAAAAATTTGAGGACAAATTAAAGACCCAAGACTAGAAAGAGTAGCATTTATTTATTTTTACAGATACAGTATTTTTTAAAAAATACACTTAAAAGAGCACATTTAAAAAATAAAAACCTTGTGCCAGGCATGGTGGTGCGTGCCTGTAAGCGGCAGTCTAGGAAGCTGCAGCCAGGGTCAGGGATCAGGGTTCGAATCCCACCAGGGACACACAGTGAGACCTAGTCCCAAAAAAATAGCTGGGCATGGTGGCACACGCCTATAATCCCAGCTACCTGGGAAGCTAAGGCTGGGGATTGCTTGAGTCTGTGGTACCCCGGGCAACGTGAGCCTGCGGTTCCACAGGCAAAAATAGCTAGACCTAGTCTCAAAAAAAAAAAACCAAACAAAAAAACCTTGTCTTCTACCTCTACCATCAGGAGAAAACTGCTGTGAAGACTGACACTGTGCACCTCCAAACAAACATTCAGAGAACCGGCTCCTTAACCGACTTCAACACAGACTGGATCACACCACCCACACAATGAAAGCCCTGGGCCTCAGTTCCCGACTCAAGAAGTTACAGTCCTTTCATGACCACGGACACAGACCTAGCTCCTCCTGGACAAACCATTAGCTAACCATCTCCCTAAGGCGGACATCAGCTAGCACGTTTCTCTCCCCCCCCCCACACACACACACACTCTCTCGATCACCACTGTTTAGTCTCCGCGGAAATCACTCCGGGGGGTGGAGGGGAGGGGGACACGACTCTGAACGGACCACCCCTACTCTAGTGTAAAGGAGCTGTGTCCGCTCTTGTTCTGCTCATCCTCTGCAGCACCTACTGTGCTTTCTGATGACACTAATGCTAACATCTGCCAGCTCCATTCAGTTGGTGGGTACCATCTTCATTCAGGCCCCAGCACAAGGTCTGTCATCAGGGACCAGACTCCACCATATTTAAAAGAGCTGCGGGCTTTACTGGCCATTTCAAAAGAAGATGACTGGAGTCACCGAACAATCACATGCTCTACAAACCTCAACAGCCACGCAGGCAGTCTGTGGAGAATGAGAATTTCTAATGCTGGCATGCCCTGGGCTGGCAAGCTGGTCACCCTACAGGGGCTGAGGTGTAAAATGGTACCAAGTCTCTAGCGGAGCAGCAGCCATAAAGGGAATCTTCCAATTCTACTCCCAAGACTGTGGCTCAAAGGAGCAGCCAAGGACACAGAGTAAGGCTTAATAGCGCTCTTCACCATGCGCGTTACAGCCAGAGCGACTGCAAACCACCTTGGTAACCAAAGCATTGTTGCTGAAACACCTCAACCTGTGTGTTCACACAGTGGAATATTTGCAGTCCGTTCAAAAGGGGCACCTGAGCCCGAGTCACCACGGAGTGGGGAGCAAAGGGCACAACGGTATATTCATGGCAGACGCTCCAGTTACTGTTCAAGATCATCCCATTTTCATGGACTAGAGAGGGGCTTTTACTTGTTTTTGTATTGACACTCACCAGAATGCTTATGGTGATTATCTACAAGTGGCAATTTAAGGTTCTTTCTGATTAAAAAATGTTTATGTCTCCATGTTCACTTCTAAGAGAAAAAATGAGTTCTCTCCCAGACATGTCTTGCTGTGGCCCCCACGAGCCACCCACAAAGCGGCTGGTAAGTCAGGGGGCAGCTATATCAGGCAGGAGGCCAAGGAGTTCATTTATGACTTCAAGACAAAGTCTCATCCTTCCTCGTCTCTCAGACAGTGGCCACGTCCAGCCTGGGAGCCAGCCATGAAGGGCAGTCTCCACTTGGAGCCACACATGCCAGAGAGGAGGCAAAGAGGGAGAAAGCAGGAGCCTGTGACACACAGCCCAGGAGAGCACGTCTGCTGCTCCTCCCACTGGCAGGTTAGCACCAAGACCTCTTCCGCAGTCCTACAGGCACTTCCAAGGAGGACTCAGGGTAAACACTGTGAGCTAACACTCAGACCTGTGGGTCCCAAACACTGACCAGGCTGTACAGAATTCATCTAAGAGCGCATCAGAAAAGGACAAAAACAAATGTCAGACTCCAGGATCTACACCCAGGTCTGCCCTGTACTGGAGCTGCTGAACTGCTGGTTTTTTGTGATGTGAACTTTACCTCAATAAAAAGGTTAGGGCTCAACATCTCCTCAGCTGGAAGGGGGGCTCCAGGGCCGCTGGGAGAGAGTACAGCAAGAGAGACAAGCCGTATGGATACTGGAGCCCGGGCGGTGGCAGTTGTTTCCCTTTCCTATCTTCTGAGACTCTCATTCCTGGACCAGGTCACCCACAGCATGAGAACAGGATGTAGTCTCTGCAGCGGTGAACTAAGAGAAGAGCTGAGATCCTGGGTCACAGGCCCTGCTTAGTCCCCGGCTGGCAGCCAGCACCAATGTCCCAGTTGTGAAAGTGGACCCTCCAGGCCCTTCACAGGTCCCTGCCAAATCCTGCCTACACTGCAGGTTGGTGAGCCTGCAAAAATGCCCTGCGGTTTAAGCCACTCAGAACGGCTTGTCACGCAGTAACAGAAATGGGCATTTCAGAATAGTAAGAGTCGCTGGTCAAAATGAGTTCGAAAAGTCTGTAACCCGGGGGCCATGAATCACAATAGATTCAGACCAGCATCATCTGGAGCGCTGAGGAATTTGCCCACGCATGCTCTTCACAACTCAACCCTGCCTCATACTCTTCCCAGCATGTTCAGTTAAGTTATGCCACTGAATGAAAAAGGCCAAGTCTGATTTTCTTAGACATTCTTTAAGGGGGGAGGGGAAGGGAAGCAAGAAAGCATTCTTTAAGGGGGGAGGGGAAGGGAAGCAAGAAAGCTACAAGGTATAAAAATCTTCCAAGCGATTGAATAACAGAATTACAGCTAGTTTTCAAAGCAGATTCTTAGAAGGAGAAAACAACAGAACATAAACTTGAGCTGAGCTGGGAGCCACCCGCTCTCTCACCTCCAGTCTCCTCAGCTCTGGTCTCCTCAACTCCAGCCTCTCGGGCGGCGGCTCGTTTTGCAGGATCCGCAGGGCTTTCGCAGCAGCATCGTGCTTCGCAGCCTGTCTCGTCTTACCCTTCCCATTAAATTGCTGTCCTCCCACAGAAAGTTCAACTTGATAAAGTAAAGGCGGTACTGGAAATGGGTAAAAGTACCTAAAAATAAAAGGGAGTGAGAGAAATTACATTCAGATTGATAAGCCAGCTGTACATTCTCTAGCAAATTCTAGCTATCTCCTTCCTCATGGTTCTTTATCACATTAGAGTCCACTTGCCAATAGTGGCTTCTCATCAGTAGACTCAGTCTTCTCACAGTAGACTCAGAGATTCCTTACGCTCACACTGGATTAGAATTGCCACCCAGCATGAGAAGTTGTTTAGCAGTTTAAACTTACGGTGCACAAAATAAACTGACTTACAAATTACACGAGTTCAATGTATAATGCTGATTCACATCTACAAACTCTAGAATGGATTAGTCCTTGACCGAGAAAAAACCTTCCCCTGCTCTACACTCTCACTTCTACACTTGATCTTAGCCAAAAGGCCGAGAAGCGATCTACACTCTCACTTCTGAGAGGCACACGTGCATGTCTCCAGAAAAGGCTGGACACTTTTAAGCAGATGGTCACTTAGGAAAGACCTTCACTTCTGGAAATCTCAGCAACCTTATAACCTGGCAAAGCCTGGCTTCTTACATTCCAGAACCTGTATTGTTAAAATAGCTTTACCCCTAGCCCCCTAAGGAGGGCAGGGAAAGGAAGATTTCCATTTTAATGATCAGTCCATCTACTAATGCCTTAGGACAGCCAACACAGTTTCTAAGGCACAGGATTTTCAGGTTTCGATGACCATATACTATGGCTCCTGTGCTCCAGGGCTATTTACAAAGCACAGAAGTTCAAAAGTCAAAAAGTACCCAATAAGTGAATGCTGAGAATCAGTGTTGCAGGACCACATTCAAATATGACTCCATGACACCAAGCAGTTACAGGAGGATCTTTAGCCAGACAGCTGGGGGTAGCAGAGCCAGCTGCTGGCAGGGAATGTGCTTGTACTCCTTCCAAAGACAACGTTTCAAAGGTATCAGCACAACCAAGACTGACATTAACACTTGGCAGTTTCAAAGACAACTGAATTATTTTTCATTCCACAATCTACAGGCTGTATTCTCTGTAAAAGATGGGTTATATTTTCACTGTTTTTGAAAACAAAACCATACCTTGGGGGGTAAGCACCTCCTCTCATGCTGTAGTTGTAGGTGGACTGCATCCGGGAGTAAGGGTCCACAGGTTTATACATTGGTTTTTTTCCAAGTTTCATGCACAGTGCATTTAGCTCTACAGTAGGTGTTATGCTTTCTGCAACACAGAATAAACACAAAGAATCGTTTTCTTTCTAACATGTGAACAATGGTCACTAAAATGAAAACAGCATGCTTTCTACTGGTGGATTCAAGATGCATTTCATGAATGGTTCTAAGTACTTCACATGAGGAAATCCAAGAATCTGCTGAGATTTCTAGTTATAAGTACACAGTCAACAGCACAAAATACATGGTAAGGACTTTCAGGAGCAACGAATTAACACAAAATGTTTCAGTGAAAGAGTGAAAGCCTCCAGCTGTCAGAATTGAGTTTCAATATACATTAAAGTTCTAATGATTACAAAATCCCAAATGACTGTCCAAATCATTTACTGTTTGGGAAAAGCTAATCAATGTAACTGATTGGACTGACTGACTGGGTGGGTTACTGGCTTACACTTAGAAGTAATGTCTGGCCACACAGTTTCATACATCGCATTTATCAAATACTAACTGGATGCAAAGCGCTGTGCTAAAAAAGCATTGAGGAACACAACTCTTGCCCAGAGAAGTTCAAAGAACACACAACACACTCAGAGAGCCACAACACAACAGGAAGTGTGCTGTACAGAGAAGCGCAGAACCAGTGGGCAGAGGCAAATAGATTCCATCTGGAGAAGTCAGAGAAGGCCCCCTAAGTACTGGGATAGTTCCAGTCCTGATATTTATAATGGGATGTGACCTGAGGTAATACTTAGGAAGAAAATGAGTTCTGTGTCCATATACAACAGGAGCACGTGTATCTTGGATTGTTATCTCAGAACTATCAACTTTACAAAGTAACATGCTCTTCATTCTCTTTTTTTCTCTCAATTCAGCTAATTCATAAACTTTTTAAAGATCATTTAAAAAAACCAGCCTGGAAAGATTAGAGTCACAATCACATTTAAAAACAACACTTTCACATCAAACACAGACTAACACTAGCAATGGCAAAGGTCAATAGAAATGCACACAAAAATCACTATTAAACACCTCTTTGAATGTAGATAGAGGAATATTAAGAGACTTGACTTTGTACTATAATCGGTTCAACTAAATTTAGCACGTGATTCAAATTTATAACTTTGGGTGCAAAATCAGAGGGTCACATGAGTAACCGTCTCTCTTGCTAGCATCAGAGTTAGTTTTTACATAATTATATAGTTGCATTTTAAGTTATGACCTGAATCATTTTAAGAGCAACTCTGACCCATAAAATGTGTCTGTAGTGGATAATGAATTGAAGAAAGCCACAAAGAAATCAAAAGCAACAAAAGGTGAGAGCAAGCTCCTCCTGGCCTCGAGGCCATGCCCCCCCACCCTGCCCCACCCACTGCTCAGTGGTTCCCAACCTTTCACCAGAGCTCTTCTTTCCGAGCATTCGTCCCACTTTGGCCCCTTGTTTTAAGATGTATCATCTACTGGCTTGTAGCTATTATCCCATTCTCATTAAAAATCAGGAGACAAGAACTGCCAGTCAAGGTTTAGATCAGCACATTGTAATTGACAAAATCAAACTGTTGAAATGGTTCCAGCAAAAAATCTACATTTTTGGCAAATCTGTACATCTTTTTTTTCAAGGGAAAAAATATATACCACCATTAAACGATTCTGAAATCGCAGAAGTCATGTAGTGACCACCTCCCCACCCCAATGACAACCTCCCAGGATGTCAGGAGTCCAGGGACAACAGATTGGGAACCACTGCTTCAGAAGAAGGTTAAAGATTCTGAAAACATAAGCATTTGCCACTGGTAGTGCAGAATCTGTGCTTTCAAAATCAACACGTTAGTTGAGAAAGAACTCAATACACACTAAAAGGGTACCTCTAGACACACTTTTGAAAGGAACCTGTCTTGGCCCACGCATAATACCTGGATTCCTTCCTTCGCTACGAAAAGGGCGGGCTATAGGTTTAGGAAATTTTGTTCCTTCCAAAGCTTTGGCAGCAGATGTATGTTGGGCTTTTTTAATACTAGTTCCTTCAGCTTCCCAGTTCTGATCTCCAAGTGTTAGCTGTACTGTAAACACCTACAAATGAAAATGGTGAGCTCTCAATTCATGAAGCCTGATGTTGACTGCAGATGTCGCTTGGACCTGTCAATTTTTATGGTCATGGTTTAAAAGGCCTGGTCATTATCTTCGTAACTGACCCCTCTACCCCCTTTTTCTGTTGTCTTTATAAACACAAAAAGTCACCTGCATCACTGACGACCCCTGCGCAGCACTCCATGAAAAAAAGATGGGTAAGTACAGAAATTTTTTAAATGTCTTATTTATGCTACTAACATGTTAGATACTGATTATTTAGAAACCAAATAGTAACTGTCTTCCAATTACTTCTTAGGAAGAAATTTAACTAATCTAGACACACATTTGTATCTCATACAAATTAAGACAACTACTTGTTTTGATGTTGTGTTTACAAGTTGTCTGAAAACACATCACCATTAGGACCAAAAAAACCCCCACAACACCTCGACATACTGAGGGGTGTCATCTGGGCTCTAAAATGCTGCCTACGACAGCTCTTCAGATGCTGCCCCCAATTTCAGAAGAAAACCAGATGTACAGTAAGCAGAAGCGCTAACAAAGTTTCTAAGCTCCTATATCATCCCAGTCAATGTTGTCCTGAACGAACTGGTGAAGGCCAGTGTCTCTGTTTTGCCTTTTAAGTATGAATGGGAACCCAAGCACACGTTCCATCCTCCAAGTCATGTCTTTTAATCCTATCACCGCTGTGCAATACTCTGCCAAAAAAGCAACAGCCGTTGCAAACGCAGTGATCTGCAACTCAGTTACTGTGAACCACCTTGAGGTCTGGAACAGGGATTCTACTAACAGGGCAGCCGCCCCCGCGTCTTTGAGAGGCTCCCAGAGCCTGCGGAGCCCACCGGGAGCACTCCTGGCCCAAGACTCACTACTCTGCAATTTAGCAAAACCTATTTGAGCCTTTATCCTCCAGCTTTTCGTCATCAGTGACTATCACCCACTCTCTTTCCCTGTACAAGCACTTTACATGAGAAACCCTGACCTGTGCACCCGTGTGCATAGCAGGCACAGGATCAATGGGCGCATAAGGGAAAGGGGACAACTTGCCTTCTTAGCGGATTTTTCTTGTAGGTCTTAACTTCAGGATTCCCTCAGCGCACAGCTTCCAGCAAGGGGGAAAGTTAAAGGCCCCTCCATGCCCCTTAAAACATGAGGGGCCGCCTGAATTTCTGTTGCCAGTCGCAGGCTACTCATTTAAGCACCATGAGCATGAACTCAAAGTCCTGGGCAGCCCGAGGAGTCAGAGAGCAGAGGCTGCCAAACAGGGCTCCTGGGTAACTCACGGTCCTGCGCGGGCAGACACTAAAGGGAAAAACGCTAAAGAGCAGAAGAGCGTTATGTCATCACCAGCCTTGCCCTGTCCAATGCTGCAGCCACGCTGCTGCCTGCAGGGTGGAGGGTTGGCAGCAAGGTAAGAATCCTGGTTTCGAGCAAATTAAAAGAACACCAGACCCCAGACTTTTAAAATATTTAATGTGTCACCTGGGAGGGAGTAACTTTTTCTTTGAAAAAGTTTCAAGTTTGGGCTGGGCACAGTGGCTTGTGCCTATAAGCTTCAGCCTATGAAGCGGCTGGAGCTAGGGATCATGGAGCCCGTAGCAAGACCTAGTTCCAAAAAAATAGTTGGCCATGGTGGCGCACGCCTATAATTCCAGCTACCTGGGAAGCTGAGGCTGGGGATTGCTTGAGTCCGTGGTACCCTGGGCAACGAGAGCCTGCCGTTCCACGGCAAAAATAGCGAGACCTAGCCTCAAAAAAAAAAGAAAGAAAAGAAAAAAAAAAGAAAAACTTTCAAGTTAAAAAATTAGCAATGTGGTTACAAACACACAGTCAAACTGCCTGGAGTGTTAAAGCTGACGTGACCAAGTACATATCTTAAAAAATACCAAAAACCGCTGATGAAGGGAATCCCAAAGTTAAGGGCTGCAAAAAAAAAAAAAAAAAACTTAGAAGAAATTGAACAGCTACAGAAAATGACTGACTGCCTTCCAAAACATAGACATTTCAAATATAATTCAGCTTTAGAAGCTTAAAGCAAGTTCCATGAAATGGGACGTTTCTGTTTCTGTTGTTCTCAAATTCACAATTAAGAATAACAGCTACCGTTTCTCAAACATTCACTGCCAGGCATTGTGCACCACACATTGATATATATTCTCTGATTTATATCTCACAATACATAGAATTGGTAGGTACTATTATCCCCATTTTACAGATGAGGAAACAGGTTACTCATGCTCAAGTTCACACAGCTAGTGAGTAGCTGGGGCCTGATTCTGCAAATGCTATATGGCCTGTTTATGACTGTAGCTGATACTACTTCAAGTCAAATAAAAAGAGAAACTTCAGAATATTCAAGACGAGGTTTGCAGGTCAAGAAAAACAAGACATCAGAAGGCAACTCATCCTTAATTGTATTATCTTACTGCAAGGTTAGGACGAGAAACAGGAGACCCAATTCTTTCTCTCATATTAATCTTCTCTTACCACAGCTGCAAAAGATGTTTACTGGCACAGATATCAAATAAGCTTAAGACTCAGTTCCTGAATAGTGACTATATTTCAAATTGCAGTCTTTTAATCTTTAAGATAAGGGGAATGACAAGGATAACTGAAATCAGAGACAATCCAAAATACACACTTTGAGACTGATTTCCACCTCTTATCTCCAAAACCTTTACGTGGATTGCTAACAATCCGCAAGACTGACTTCCTGTTCACCTCCTCTTGCTGCCCAGTTCAAGGCACACATGCAAATGAGCAGGAAAGGAGTTAGAGGTGGGTGGCAGGCAGGAGGCTCAGAGTCCAGAACACACATACGCAATGGTTCCCAGGTGCTTAGCAATTGTCTCTACTCAGAATGCTAAACCACCACACAGTCAAGTTTTTAAAGCCAATTACCCCCTACAGAAGTCTGGCTTTTCTCTGACCCATTCTGCAAGGATGAAAAAAGAAGTGACTCACCAAAATTCTAGACTTTTGCATCTCTTTAAGACAACCTCAGCAGTTTGGAAATACAGATTTTGAATCACAGAACCACTTTCAACAGTATAAAAAGACAGAAAAAACATTCCTGGTGGTTAGAAATGCACAAGCAGTATGGACAATATTTACCTTACAGTGAGCTGGACCTTGCTCACGCAAAAGCTTATACTCAGGCTGAATCTTGTTGAAACGGGCTAACTCATTCACAAGACACATTGGGGTTTTCTCTTTGGGGTGTGCCATGTTAGAAGGAACTGAAAAATAACGTAAGAGCATTGAAGTCAACTAGCAGTATGTGAGACTGCTGTTCTTCCAGGGATATGAAGAGAGAGGGGAAACACACCGAAGGTCTACAGTATCTGCAGCAGTGACGCAAAACTGCGAACCACACAGGGGCACACGCCTGGAGACACGACCGGAGTCTTTCCGTACTCGTTGCAGGGAGGTGACCTGACAAAGGCGTGTCTTTGAGAGAGAGAGAACTGACCTATGGTAGGCGAGCAGAGCTGGAGTCAGATGGAACACTGCTACGAGAACCAACCACGGGAATACATAACAGGCAGGCTTTGAGCAGAGACGGGGGTTACCACAACAGCTATTAGCTGTACCCTGCTTATTCGTTCACAAAACTCAACATGCCAGTGCCATCTCTCTAACAACAAGCTGCCGCCTCATCCCTGGAGTTTTTCTTCAGAGGTTGCCACCCTCAGACCTTACCTCTTTCTGACAATTATTTAAAGTGAAATAAAGCAGCCTTGTGGGAGGGAGTTTAAAGTCACAGGATGTGGACAGAAGAACACATTAGAAGAAAAACCAGTAAATCCCAGGACTGTATAATTTCCTTTTAAGATAGTTTCAAATGGCAAAATTTGGGGGAAACAGTCTCTCATAGACTAAGAATGCCGCTACCTGGTGAAGCCGACTAGGAGGCAGTGGGGTGGATGCCATGCAGCTGAGTGGGGGAAGTTAATGCTCCAAGAACAGACTGCACAGAGCAGAGGAAACCAGAGGACAGAGGAGGTAACGCAGGGGAGCTGTCGGGCGTTGGTGCAGGGGCAGAGGGGAACCTGCCATGGGGGCGCCCTGGAGACACCGGCCACAGCAGCCACAGGCATGAGCGGAATATTGCCTCCAGGGCGGAATATTGCTTCTAGGGTTTGTTTGTTTTTTTTTTTTTTTTAGTGTTTCAAGTATTTCCTAATCAATGTCTACCTTCACTGCATTTCACTTTCCTAAAAACCAGATTTAAATGATTCTAAGCTTATTTCCTTTTTTAAAAATCTCTGCTTTGTCCAGTTTTCAACTGGCCCTCACTATGATTGCTGAACGGCCTTTGAAATCTCAATTTACTTACATTTTTTCTAAACAAAAATTAGTTAATTGTTAATACACTCCTTGCTTAATGTTAATACACTCCTTGCTTTCTAGTAAATCTGGCTCATCACTTGGGATAAAATCTTAGACATACAAAAAATGGGGGCTTACACATAATGAGAGTTCTTTTGTCAGTTCTGGGATAATTTTAAGCAGAACTTTTAATTTTTCCAAACAACAACAGATATGTGAAGTGTTTTTTTTAATGTTCGGTTCTCTCATCCAGTCACCACTTTATAACAGACTAGGCTTAGTGACTTATTTTTCTATTTTCTTTCTTATACTTTTTGCTGCTTTTCAGGGGAAAGAGCAAATGCTCCTATCACAAATTATGCGGTCAAGTTTCCCACACTTGGGGAAAAGGCTGGGGTCAGCATACCTGGAGCGCAACAGATAAATCTCACACTGGAAAAACTGCCTTTGTGATCATGGAGTCTCCCCTGCCAGCTAAGTATGTCTTTCTCACACTTTTAAATTTTCTGTCAACTGAGGCCTCCATGAACACAATATGCAATGAAGTATACTGTATCTGGGATAAAGAAGCGTGGGTGGTAATAATTTTCTTCTGCTTTTTGCAGGTAAATGTGGGAGTTCCCTAGATCTGCAATCTACTTATCAGATCAGAAAACAAGCTAAGAAAACATTTGAAACAGAAGACACTTAGATTTAGAAGCTTACCTGCAGCTGCACTGGTGGATGTAATAGATGCAGAGGGTAAAGCAGAGTTTTGAATAGGTCTACCTGCATTTTCAGAGGGCAGAGAGCTAGCGGTAGAAGGAATACTCATCAAAGGCTGTGAGAGAAGAGACTGGTTCTCGTTCAGTACTGGGCTCCCTGAGAGAGCAGCAGATGGGTTCTGAACTTGCACTTCAACTTGAGACATGGTCACTTTCAACAAAAGTGAACAACTGCAGGTAAACAGCTTTCAGTGCAGATTAATTCAGTGCTATGAAGTCTAAAGTTCTACCTGAAAGTTGTAAGGGAAAGAAAATAAAAAGGTAAATTATAGAGATGATATGTAATTGCCAATATTCAGTCAAAATTGGTGTCAGCTACTCAAGTCTGAAAATAGCCCTGTTGAGCACAGAGCTATGCTGATTTCTTAGAGAAGTATTTTTCCTTGGTCTACAGTAAGATTCCTAGTCTTGTGACTTTCTCACTGTCTTTTAGTGCTTTACAATATTCACATGCTCTGCATGTCAATTTCATGAACAGAATCAGTAGGATGTAACATTCACTGCTAAACATTGAGAACTGTGAACTGCTTATACTCAAAAATGCAAATTAACAAGTATGGAGAGGTCTTCCTCAGTATATGGAATATGAGAACGATTTCTGGTCTCAAAATCATAAGATGCTAGAAGCAAGCTGGGTTCACAACACCATGAATCCATTAAGAGGTAAATGTGAGCACATGCTTGGATTAGTGCCCATAGCACATCCCTTTAACACAATGAAGACAGGGAGGACTTTCCACTTGCACTGCTTCTTTTGCCCTTAAAATGACAAAAGGTATGTTCAAAGGCCTTAAGAGGTTTGGGGGCTCATTTCCTTGCAGACCCCAAGCAAGGAACTGCTGTCCCCCTATCAAAGGTCATGATCCTGAGAAACTGAGTAGCAAAGAGCATACTGAGATATCTGTGCCATTAAAAGTGAAAGTGGAGAAGATGAAGAGGAACAGATCTCAGGCTGGCAATTTACTGTTGTGTAAATTTACTGGCTATTTACTGTGAGGTCGAGGGGTGTGGATTCTGGGGAGCAGAGGAGATTGCTGTACTCCATCTTGTTTGTTCCAAAGACAGTATTTCTAAGTAGATCTTAATTTTGTATGGGTGAAAAGTAAGAACACTTCATTCATTTTCATGCTCATTCTTCAAAATCTGAAAATGTTTGACAAAACTACTCAAAAACAACCAGTAGCAACAAAGAACAGAAAGTTAACCAAAGCAGATAGCTGCAAACTAACAACGTGAAAGTTGTACTACATGGTAATTGTTACATTAATACTTTTTAAAGTCGCCAGATGATTTGCAATTAAAGATGAACATCTAGAAAAAGTTGAATGGGCCGGGCATGGTAGCACATGGCTGTAAGCGGCAGGCAGCCTAGGAAGCTGCAGCCAGAGCCAGGGATCGTGGTTTGAGTCCTGCCAGGGACACGTAGCGAGACCTAGTTCCAAAAAAATATAGCTGGGTGTGGTGGCATGCATCTATAATCCCAGCTACCTGGGCAGCTGAGGTTGGGGACTGCTTGAGTCCATGGTACCCCGGGCAACGTGAGCCTGTGGTTCCACAGCAAAAATAGTGAGACCTAGTCTCAAAAAAAAAAAAAAAAAAAGAAAAAGTTGAATGGTCAGAGTAAGTTACTTGAAGAAGCCTGGCCCATTCCCTCTTGCTGAGAGCAAAAAAGGAATGCCAACTTCAACAACAACAACAAAAACAAATGAAACCACTGGGTTTAAAAATGACTGCAATAAGGCATAAACATCACCTTATTCAAGAGATTCCCCCCCAAAAACGTGATTGTTCCTTATTTACTTTTGGAATCACAGTCGAACAACAAAGGAAATCTGTTGATGGTCTAGATAAGGATCTCAGCAAACAAGCTGCCAGTGTCCAGAAACAAGTCCAGAACCATTTACAAGTCAGCTATGACCTTGTTTCATTATTATTTCCTTCAGCTGCCAAAATAGAAATAGTGTTTTCTAAACCTCTCCACTTTTTCTGAACTCTCTACAGGCGATTTTTGCCATATCCCCACCCCTCAAAAAATCATTTACAGAGTACTCACTTCATACCACCAACCTCAGGTCACAAAGTTAAAAAAGGCAAAATGTTTGCTCCAGAGTCTCACTTGCTTCCACAACCCAACAACCAGCGCTGGTGACTCGAGACTGAATGAAGGAACTAAACTTAGAAAGGGTGGGGCCCAAAGGGATGGTTTTTGGCTAACGATTTCTACAGTGGGCCCAGTGCCAGCATCTCCAGCCAGACATAAAGGACATAGGTTTTCTACAAGTCGAGAGAGAGAGAAAGAGAGAGAGAGAACAAACAGGATTTTAATTAAGACTGACCCCCAAAAATGTTAACCTCAAGTTCACCTCCCTAGAAGAGGTATGGTTTTATAACAACTGGTTGAAAAAGTAATTCAAAACCACAAATAACTATTTTTTAACCTTAGTAAGTCTGTGTACTTTACAGATTTCAAAGTTTCAACATGACCAAATACCAAAATCCAACAAACAGGGCTCGTCTGCCAATTTAGCATGTCTACGTCTCTTTAACCCTGAGAGAATATAAAGCAGCAGTTTTCAAGGGGGACAAGTCTGGCCACCAAAGACAGCTAGAAGCATCTGCAGACATCATTTGGTTGTCACAACTGGGGGGTGGAGGACCTACTGGGTGGGGAGCCAGGGAAACTTTAAATGCATATACTAAACCACAAGTAAAATCTTGCTAATGGAATATGTAGCTCACATTCTTAGGAAAAGAAAATGCCCTTTTCACCTAAACAAACCCATCTGTTTACCCAAATAGATGCTCATTCTCAAAGAAAAACCACCAAGCATCAGTCATATCCAGGGAAACAGATCTTCCATGGACAATCCAAAGACAGAGTCCTTCCCCACTGCTCCCCCCCCCCCCCCCCCAGGGTCACAGGATACTGGAGAAGTCACTTCCAAACTCTGGGTCTGAGACTCAGCAATTCTCCACCCTGAAGATCAAATCCCTAAAAGAAAACACATCTTTCCTTTCTTTTTCTATCATTATTGTTCTGCAGCAGATAAATTAGGACTCAAAAACTGAAATACTTTATTAAATAAAGTTTCTTATAGAAAAATATTTTACACAAAGTAAAATCACATTAAAAAGTTTGAAACAAAGATGTATCTCCTGGGTTTTCTCCTACTTGAGGAATTTTAGACACCAAGTCAAGAAAACACATCCTTTTACTCTTAAATTCTAAATTCATGGAGCATACATAAGCATGAACACTGAGAGGGCCGAGGTGACAGAGTTTGCCCTTTCTAAAAGATTACCAATTCCAAGCCCCCAGAGTGTTAATATTGGCTTGATGATACAAAACTCTTCTCATTAAAATAAATTATCTCACCTTGGCTTCTCTTTTACAAGTGCCAAGTACTTGTTAGTGAGTTGGGAAGAGAAATACGGGCACGTGAAGTCTATACAAAGATGGTTTTAAAAATTATAAATGATGTGCTAAAAAGTGATTCAGCACAAAATACACATTCCTCACTCAGCAGTGAATATACCAAGACCATACTGAATAGAGCTGTTAAACACAAAAAAAACAGCAGACCCTTTAAAACATAATTTACAGAACTATCTGCAATAGTGCTTGATGTTACTCACTTTCAACAGATTGTTAAATCACTGTAGCATGAAACAACTACTTCAGCGATTATGAAAATAAGATCTTTTTTTTTAATAAGGTCATTTTTAATATTCAACCTTTTAAGTGGATTAACCCATGGCTTTAGCTATACTTTTGTGTTAATAACACACCGTTTCCCTTTACAGTAACCTTTCCAAACAAGATGTTTTTAAAAAATGAAAAAGAAACAGTTAATCTTGATTCCACACAAATTTTTAAGATAGCCACATTTTACTATTTCCCCTTCAGAATTCTAAATTTTATGCTATATGGATACACAAATAGGAGTACTCATTTCCTTGCCATGATAAAACATCAGCAGTATCAGCAGCAATTTTAGGATATATTATTTCAATATTGGGTTTTTCTGCTGCTGTTAAACCGGGGATAACCAACCTAAATGGCCTGATTTATTAAAAAAAAAAACAAACTGGTATTTTTGATATTTAAAAAAAAACTGATATTTTTGAGTATCAGTTCTTATCCTCTCACCTCTTCAATCTTCTCTCTAAGCCCTATTTTTATTAAAATGGCTTGATCCCAGAAAAAAAAAATACTCAACAAAAATTAATCATCTATTATAGCAGATTGTACAGTCTCAAAGGCTGGAAAGAATCTAACTTTCTCTCAAAGACAAAATAAATCCAAGAAGAACCTATATATCTGTTCTCTTCAGTTTTTGAGACTTTATTCAGAGAATCTTCAACAACAGAAAGTTAATAAAAGCACTTTTCCTACAGCAGTCCTGAAGTCCACCTAAAATACCCACCCAATTCTCTTAACAGTTAGTTCCCAGATCTTTTTCTGACAGTCGTTCTGTGTTCCTTGCAAGTAAATTCACTCCCACTATTACCACCACTCCTCCCCTCACCTTTACTTCTTCCGCTCAGGATCCTGTCATCATCTCCTGACTCCCCTGGAAAACGGCAATCCATTAACTTCAAACATCCAAATACCTATAGGCATGGCAGCAAAAGGATGCAAACATGGCCACATGACCACCCTACCTACATAATCATCCCCAAGAAGACAACATCACATCAAGCAAACAGCAGGCCTGTAAAGCAAATCATCAAAAAAGGTATATAGCCAAGTTACTTGAAAGGAAGAAAGGAAGAAAGGAAGAAAGAAAGAGAGAGAGAGAGAGAGAGAGAGAGAGAGAGAGAGAGAGAGAGAAAGAAAGAAAGAAAGAAAGAAAGAAAGAAAGAAAGAAAGAAAGAAAGAAAGAAAGAAAGAAAGAAAGACAGACAGACAGACAGACAGACAGACAGACAATGTACTCAGTGCTCAAGAGACACAGGACTCTGAGCAGGCACCACCACTTGCAGGACAATAAAGTCAGTCACACAGAATGCCTGGAAACAACCCAGACTGTTCAGGACCTTTGCATCCAACACAAGTAACTGAATGTGGCCCCATCTCACACTTGGCCCAAAGCCAAGCGGGCAGTAGAGGATTTTCTTTGCACACAAATGTAAGCTTTGGGTGGTCCATTTAAAGAAAACAGTTGCTAAAGGAAAACACATTATTAATTGTTCCACCTTAAAAAAACTTCACACCAGTCTGTACTAAAGTGAAAAAAATTTGTTGCTTCAGCTTAACACACTGCAAACCTTATTTTCTTTTCTCGTTTTGAAACCTTAATACACTCCCCACCCCCTTCCTTTCCCTTGGAGAAGTTCTTAAAAATAACTAAACTCAAACATTATTTTTGTAAACGAAGTGTTTCTAAAATTCAAACTTATAAAAACAGAAAAATGTTTTAAATCAACCAAACTGAGTATCTGTTCATGGTTTGCTGAAGATTTTAAAGAGCAGTGCCTGTGTTACACTCTAGAATAATGGGATTTCGTTCAATCTAAGTTAACAGGCTTTTCCTTTCAGAAAAGGGAAATAGTCCATAACCATGTGCCATTCACTGAGAAACACGGCTGCATTTACTACTATCATTTTGATGCAAAACATGCCAGTGCCAAGACCCTGTTTCTAAGAAAACCAAGTCTTGCTGCTAAGTAGCAACCAACAATGTTAAACCAGATCAAACTCCTGAGCAGTCTTTCAGTTCTCTACTCCAGCAGAGATCACTACAACATGACCAATTCTTGACAAGCCACCGCCTGGTGCCTCAGTTTCTCCAAGATGCTTTGTAATAGGATGTTTAGTAAAGCCTCAGCTGTGTCGTTCTGAGAGCACAAGGAGTTCTGAGGCATGGAAACAGTGCTTCAAGAAACATATTACACAAACTCAGAGTGAGGAGTGTATCTGCTCAGCGGTGGTGAGTGCATCCACCCAGCTTTGTGGACCATCCCTAATTTCCTTGCTTCAATTTCCTCATTCCCAAAGACAAAATGAGTTAATGTATCCACTAGTATCTACCTCAGAGACACAACACAATCATGGCTTTTGATTCTTAGCGGGAAAGGGCTAAGAAATCCCATAGCATTGTCCATGCAGGCAGTGCCATTTGCCAGACCCCGCACAAGAACATAAAAATTCTTAACTCTGACAGAACTTTCTTGGTCTCGGTGATCACAAGTAGCCAACACTCAACAGAACTTTATCCAGAGCCCTGTCTCACAACAGAAGATGCTAAATTACTTCTGCAAGTGTGAAAGCCAGTTTGTTTTTGTTTTTTGAAAGCCAGTTTGACCAAGTTGCTTGTTGACTAAGTCATAATTAATGACAGCTTCAAGGGTTAAATTTCCTACATTTCTCTATACTTAAAGCATATGGCAGTGTTGGCTGGCAGGCTTTACATTCCTGCCAACAATCTATCCTGCATTTACTTTCTGATTAAACCTCAAGAGTAAAAAGAAATTCAAATGGCATAAAATTTCTGTCTCTCTAATATTACAGCCAGAAGCAAATCATTTTCCACAGAAGTCACTGACAAACTCAAAAACATTACAGATCATGTACAGACACAAAATTACAGAACCAAGTCATGTGTACCTTAAAAGAGGAGCTCCGGGAACAATGTTGTTTTGTTTCAGTTCTGAGAAGTTATTTGCTTAGCAAACCCTGGAAAATAAGAAACATCAATTTACTAAAGTAGATCTTTTTCTGAAAATGAACATATACACTGCTGATGTTTTAGAAAAGCATAAAATGCATAAGCAGTAAAGTTCTGCAAGCATGGTATCACGGTTTGAAGCAGCACAGTGCAGAGTCTATAAAACACACAACAACTTCAGATTAGGATAAAGAATATTTATGCAGAGACATGAACACAAAAGCCAGCAGAAATTTTCCTTTCCAATTTCAATACTTTCTGTAGAAGGACTATGAATTTTCCAAAATTTGTTTAAAGGGACTAAAGAGGCCAGGCATGGTGGTGCGTGCCTGTAGGTAGCTGGGAGCCTAGAAAGCCACGGTCGGGGCTAGGGATACAGTTCCAGTCCTGCCTGGGGCACAAAGCGATACCTAGTCCCCCCCAAAAAATAGCTGGGTGTGGTGGTGCGTGCCTGTCATCCCAGCTACCTGGGAAGCTGAGGCTAGGGATTGCTTGAGTTCTGTGGTACTCGGGGCAACGTGAGCCTGCGGTTCCATGGGCAAAAATAGCGAGACCTAGTCTTTAAATAAAAAAAAGGGACTAAAGAGCATATGCTGTCCGATCATACAAGTCTGATTTTCAAATTTGTGGGGTTTTATCCCTCCTTAAATACTGGCTAAAGGTATTTGTCATAAATGTCCTTACCATATGCTTGGTGACAGAAATGCAATTACATGGGAAAACTTACAAAAAGGCACTCTGTACATTTTTTTTTTTTTTTGAGACTAGGTCTCGCTATTTTTGCCCGTGGAACCGCAGGCTCACGTTGCCCAGAATACCACAGACTCAAGCAATCCCCAGCCTCAGCTTCCCAAGTAGCTGGGATTACAGGCATGTGCCACCATGCCCAGCTATATATTTTTGGAACTAGGTCTCACTACATGCCCCCAGCAGGACTTGAACTGCAATCCCTGGCCCCGGCCACGGCTTCCTAGGCTGCCGCTTATAGGCATGCGCCACCATGCTCGGCCCATAAATACTCATATTAATTTGCAAAATATGAAAAACATATGACATCCAGTAAATCCAAAGTATAATAATTCTTTAGAACTGGATTCCAGGTGACCTAAGAGTTAAACTCTCAAACTCAACAAGTCTTACTTATCTGGCAATTTTTCCCACTTAAATGTCGTGGACAGTAACAAACAGAACTCCTTACCTGGAGACACTTTGTACATTTTTACAACATAAAGTCATTTCAATCTCTCACCGCTACTGGGCTTAATAGACAATAAAAGTATCAATCCACTGTCCAAATGACTTCAGGAGTAAAATAATAAATTCTATTTTGTTCAATAGTATTTTAACTAATTCTTCTTTTTTGTTAATTCTATACTACAGTAGTAACTGTCCAGTCTAGAATCCTATTGTTCCCCAACCTCATCCATTCAGAAAACTAAGATGACTAAGAAGTGAAAAAGGTCTCAGAGTTGGTAAAAGGTAAAAAACCACTCTTTTCCAATAGGACTGCCCTCAACTCAAGCCCACCTATACTTAACAATGATGGTAACTATGGGAATCTAGTTTTTGAAACAAAAGTAAAAAATTAGACTGGAAAAAAAAAAGCAATAGTAAGAAACTGCCAACAATTTGACAGCAAAGGAAAAATCAGTGGGTGGTGGCTGGGGGGAATATAGCAGTGGGCAACTATCTGGACTGCAAACATCTTTACACAATACAACTGATAGTCAAAATTTGTACTGGGGCCCATAGCGAGACCTAGTTCCAAAAAAAATAGCTGGGCATGGTGGTGCATGCCTGTAATCCCAGCTACCTGGGAAGCTGAGGCTGGGGATTGCTTGAGTCTGTGATACCCCGGGCAATGAGAGCCTGCGGTCCCACGGGCAAAAAATAGCGAGACCTAGTCTCAAAAAAAAAAAAAAAAAATTTGTACAGACATTCACACTTCCATGCGGAAGCTCATTTTTTTAAATCCCCATTTTCAAATGAGAACCCAAACCATCACAATTATTAACCAGCATATCTATATGGCACACACTCCAAGCAGTGGGAGAGATAAGACAGACTGGGCTAACCCAACTCCCTTTCCCAACCCCCACTCCCGCCCTCACTCAAAAAAGCAGACTACAATGCCAGAAAGTAAATTGAATCCATTGCTTTAATTCACCCATCAGATCACTACTGCACACCCACTATTTTCCAAGCACTATTCTAGACACTGGGGAAAGAGGAGCACACAAATGAGACGCAGGGCCTGTCCTTATGGAATTCACATTTGTAGAGATAACCTTGAACTAATTGAAATGATTATTTAAAAACTGAAATAATCCAGTGATATTTTAAGTGGTAATAAATCATTTCTAATATGCATCAGCTTATGATTAAAGATATAAAAGCTCATTTAAAAACAAAAACATAAGTTGGTCTGAGGGCTGTAGGTATTGTTAAGCTGTTTAAAAACAAAAACATAAATAAAACAGACCCTTGCTGTGAACTGTCTATCTAGGAAAGGTAGGTGGAGAAAACTCTTGGCTGGGGGATCTGAGTTGAGATTTCAACTCTGGTGCTCAAGTGAATAACCCTAAATAGGTTCTATCTGTGGGCTTCAACCTTTTAACAGATTAAATGGGTTTGTCCCCATCAATCTGATACAATATTCCTACAATGTCTAAGTGAATTAACTGGTAACACCTGTGAGCCGGGCATGGTGGCTCCTGCCTGTAAGCTTCAGCCTATGAAGCGGCAGGGGCTAGGGATCGCGGTTCCAGTCCCGCCTGGGGCCCGTAGCGAGACCTAGTTCCAAAAAAATAGCTGGGTGTGGCGGTGCGTGCCTGTAATCCCAGCTACCTGGGAAGCTGAGGCTGGGGATGGCTTGAGTCTGTGGTACTCCGGGCAACGAGAGCCTGTGGTTCCATGGGCAAAAATAGGGAGCCCTAGTCTAAACAAACAACAACAAAAAAACACACATGTGAAATGCTTGTAAATATGATATGCCATAACAAGGTTACCTATTAAACATGACTTTTATTAGGTTATATCAATACCAATATTAAAAAATATTAATGAATCATGTTCAAAACACACTAAGAAACAAAAATACAGAAAATTTAGAAAAAAGTCATCAAAAATTTTTTTGGCTTTATTCTTTTTCTGTATGGTGTTTAAATAAATTCTCACTTAACAGGGAAATTAGCAGCTAGAAGTAGTCAGACTCTAAATGTTCCAGACTGTAAAAGTTCACTTCACTACAAACTAAAAGGCAACTTATTTACAGAAAATATATTTGACTGCCATCTAGGTAAAGGGTCATGGGTCAAATGAACAGGTCGGCAAAAACTGGCAACAAAGAACACAAGTTTCCAAGAATAATCAGACTTATCAGTACATATATATATTATCTTCTTTCTAACGTAAGAAAGGATAATCTAGCAGTCTGTACAAAATCACAAAGACATCAGCAAAAAATGGTCCCACTGTATCAGGGTGGAATCTGCAAGGGTAGAAAATCCATGCCTCAGTTCATCTGAATCTACAGAAAGCATGGATTTCAAAAAAGTAGAGTTGTAGAGAGTTAGACAAGATAAATTCAGTTCACAGCTAGTCCCAGAAGGTAGTCAATACAGTAAACAAGCTAGCAGCAACATCTACTCCATCCCCAAAACAGAAACATTTCTAACACTTTTTCCTGATTAATAAAACACATGTATATTATCACAAACTAATAGATCAAGTCACTTTGGTTGAAGCTAAACACAAACTGGAAAGTCAGACATCATCTCACTAAAACCCAGATCCAACGCAGCTTCATTTCACTGATCCAGACTTTTGAGATCAGCCATAAGCAAGGACTGCTGCTGCCTGGATGCTCAACCGAGGAAGCTCCTTGCAGGAGGACAGAGATTCAGAGAAAGGAAAATAAAGAAATTATCCAAGAGGCCATTCAATACCAAATAATAAGTTACAGTAGATACATCCAATAATATTGGCCAGGAAATACATATTAGAAATGGTCAGGAAATAAATTAGCAACCACCTATTCTACAGTTAACTGGAAACCATATTAATTAATTTTCAATAAAGCAGAATACTGTAATTCTAAAAAAAACCTGACTTTCAAAATAACAACTTTGACTGAAGTTAATAAATCATTTTTATGAGGTTCGTGAAGGGGTACAGCAGTAATTCAGGAGCCAGTCTTCTTCAACACAAAGGTTAACAGAATACCCCCTCCCCGAAACTTCTGGATCAGTTTATAAACTTGTTTAATCTGACTGCATCAATCGATCACAACAAAAGAAACCGTGCATCTTCAAATTATCTCAAGAGAATGGCAAACAGTTCATTTAAAAGGCTACTACTACTGAGCTGGACTTTCTCCCTAAGCTAGTCTAAAGTTGTATGATCGTGCTCACTTGGGAGAAGGAGAGCAGAAGCAGCAGTGCTGACAAAGAATCAATCACCCTCCACAAAAAGCACCTGCCGGTCGGAGTGGCTTAGTGGAAAGAGGGCAGGAACCACTCCAGTTACCAGGCCTCCTGAAGGGCCTTGGTTAGCGAGAGGCTTTTAAGTATCAGCAATACAACATAGAGCATGTACTTCAAGCCGTGGCCCAAAGAAAGAGCTCGCTGAACAGCAGCTTTTATATTGTTAGGTAAATTCAATCTGACCTTTCAGATTCCTTTCCTGCGTCAAATAACTCTTACCCTGTAATCCTAACCTGGCACACGGTAAGAGCTCAAAAAAATAGTAGCTAAAATATAATAAATACCAGCAAATTCACTAATCCTGCCCTCAGTCACATGCACACCTAATAAACATAAATTTATAGCTAAACTCCGCTTGTTTAAAAAAAAAATAAAAGATGCAGGAATGACCAGAGTAGGAAAGGGAGAGTAGGGTGATTGATATAGGGATGCACTGGTGCATTACTGATGGGCGGGCTATACCTAAGGGGAACAAAAACTATACAACTATAACTGATGCTGTATGAAAATAAAAACAATTTAAAAAATGATTTAAATTGGGAACAGAGAACATGCTGACTAAAATCAACCCACTTGCTGGCAACTAGTTCTAGTTTTAAAGCTACAGCAAATATAGAAGCAATGTGATGAGCAATCATTCTCATTTACTGAGAAAAGACCTCAGGGTATTTAAGTAGATTTTCTTACACTTACTTTGTAGTCTGGTAGAAATGACAAAATACTCTAGGACAATCACACTCTCTCTGTCATATAGTAATAAAATGGTCTGTTTTACTTTCCGTGCTGTTAGAAACTCAGGAAGTCATCACACTTCTCTCCCAAATTAGATTCCAGATTAAACAGAAGCAGATGGGCTACAGATTTAATACTGAGAAGACTAATTTTTAATTGAAAGGAAATACTTTTTGGGGTAGATTTTCCTAATTTTGCTTTCAATAAATACATTGAGGGAACCCCCCCCCCGAGTATACTCCTTATTAAATGAAGATGTGTAGTCCCAGAAAATAAAATTAGTAGTTTGTAGATTTTCTATCTCCATCCAGCAACATAAATCACTTCTGCATGAACCTTATCCCTAAGTATGGGAATGTAAATATTTTGGAAATGGATTAAACTATGGCAGTAATTTCCTCATTTTTAAAAGTTTTCTTTAAAGTTTTCAGAGCATTAAGTTGTCAACAAAAGATATCCATCCAGTAACATTTGTTAATATCAACATAGTGATACACTTATAATACATTAACTTTATTGTTTTGTAATAAAATTCTGGAAAAAATAACCACAGCAATAGGTCGGTCTCTCTCTCTCTCCTCTCTCTCTCTCGCAATAGGTCTTCTCATAGCCAGCCTCTAACATTTATATGTTTTGGAACAGCATACATACTGTAGGTGTAACTCTGACAAAACTTTATTTGAGGAAAAGCTCTTGTAGAGAATTACACCAGAAACGTTTTAAGTACACAGGCCTCCGTTATCAGACATTAAAACAACCTGTAATAGGTGTAGTGTGAAATAAAATCTGTCCTTGAATTTTGAGAACATTTCTGAAGACTCCAAAATCTCATTCTGAGAGAGAGAAAGCAAACTCTCATTTGAGGGGGAGGAATTTACATTTTCCCCGAGTTGAGAAATCCTGTGTCACTATGTTATCAAATACAATGATCCAGTTTAGAAACTCGTAAAAACAAGGCCACTGGAACTGATATGCCACAAAAAGGCACCTTTCTCATGGAAGTTTCATGATTGTGTTGGTGAATTTCACTCTATCCAGTAAAAGGACATCAGAGAAAGCTGCCCTACAAGCTGAGCCCTACTCTGTATCTCCTGTGGTGAAGACATGTGTTCTATTACTGGGGGAAGACGCAGGAGGGACGAATTGGCACCCTGCAGCCCATGTTTAATGATTACACCCTGAAAAATGTCAATGGGCTGGACTTCAGAATTGTGGTGGGTGGGGTTCCATGAGTCATACTCATTTCTAAATTTAACATAATCTGTATATAAATAAGCTACATCTTAAAAGAGCAATTTAATCTGAACAAACTTTTTATAGTACCAGTTCCAAATACTTAAGTTTTACTTTCAGCTGAATGGGAAGTACTAAGTAGTTTTTAAAATAAAGCACACACTGTGTCCTTCCCTAGATATCAAACTGGCTAATTTTAAGAGATACATATCTCTCTCCCCCTTTCCCATATGTACTAACACATAACATACATTTCCACTGTACCAGACCAAACTTAAAAGCAGATCTACCCAACTGAAATAATAATATTACAATCTAAAACTGGAAGTTGTTCATGACCGGAAACTTGAAAATTAAGTATAAATGACAAACCCAATATTTCTATCAACTTTCACTCTAGAGATATCTTTTTTAAACAATAAAGAAAAATATCAACATCTAGGCTGTGAATGCATTCATATTTACTAAAACTCTATAAATACATCAAAGTTAAGCCGGGCACGGTGGTGCATGCCTGTAAGCAACAGCTTATGGAGTTGCGGCAGAGTCTGGGGATTGTGGTTCAAGTCCCAATCGGGGCAACACTGTGAGATCTAGTCCCAAAAAATAGCTGGGTATGGCGGTGCAGGCCTGTAATCCTAGCTACCTGGGAAGCTGAGACTGGGAATTGCCTGAATCCGTGGTACCATGGGCAACGTGAGCCTGCGGTTCCACCGGCAAAAATAGCAAGACCTAATCTCAAAAAAAAAAAAAAAAAAAAAAAAAAAAAAAAAAAAAGAGAACAAAATATAGCAAAGTTAGGAGGTGAGGGTATCTTTAGAAAACAATCTACAACAGAGGGTTTGAAATCAAATATCCTTTGTTTAATTCTTAACCAAAGTCTTAGCAGCATATTTACACAACTACTGGAAAGAAACTTTGAAAGCTTCATTATGAATTATTAACTGTAGTTAAACTTGAACACACAGTTGTTCTCTATTAAAAGTGGTTTAACAGGTAGGTCTCCACCAAAATGGAATTGGGGACATCTGTATTTCTGACTGCTTTTCAGTGATAGTCATTAATAGCTTAGAAATTGTTCTTGTACACAAAGAAATAAGGCAGCACTTTAGTAAGACTTTGAAGCACCTAAGTACTGAATCCAGAGCTAACTGGACCCCTCACCTTCCCTGTTGCACAGTAATCCTGCATAAAGGTGAAAAGTCCAACAAATAAAATGATTTTGATTCTGTATTAAGTAACTTCTGTGATATATTAATAGTCTGAAGCAATGTGCTAAGATTATATGACATTTAGGATTTGTTTCAAATCAGTCTGGAGGAGGGGATACTACATTTAAGAAGACTGACCTTGGCTATGAGTTAATGATTATCAAAGCAGAGTGACTAATACCCAGGGATTCTTCATGTTATTTGACTTTTGCATGTCTTTCATAATGTCTTTTTAAAAAATTTTGGGTTATCTACTGCAATATTAAAACACCATTTTTCTGGCACTAATCAATTGTAGTGTTAAAAATATTGCAGAAATTGCAGTTGTAAGCAAATGGTGTTTTACTATTGTATAAGAAGACATGGCTTATACTGCTTGTATAGTTGTTTGCTGGATATTATTTTTTTTTAGCTTTAAAAAAAATCCTCAAAAGAAGATTTTATTTTACAAATGATGGCAGCCCTATGTCAGGAATTGCTAGGATAATGTCAAAAACAAGAAGGTCGTTTCTCATTCTGTGTAATACTGAGATGAATGTAAATTAAAACAGTTTAAGAAATACACTGCCTAACGATCCCTATAGGAGGTAGATTCAGTCCCATACGACTTTACTTACTCTCTTGCAAATGTGAGATTCCATTGAGCGGCATTTCCTTCAAGAAGGGTACACACTCAAGGAATGAAAAGAAATTCGGCCCACTTGAAAAAGCTGCTGTTTTGTACAATCTCACCTGTCACCAGGATGACTGAAACTGTTCTCAACAACCCAAGCATATTTTGAGCTTTCACCTCAACAAGCAGCCGTTGACACTTGGTGAGCACACTGATTCCTGAAAGGCCAAAATCAACCAAACACTTGAACTCTCTTTCCACCACCCTCTGAACAATTAATGAAAGCTACAAGCAGAAAGGGAAGAGTGACCTTAAAAATGTCCCCACCGCAAGAGGAGAGGCAGAACAGACTGAAGCACACATCTTCGCTGGAACAGAAGAAAACTTCCACATAAGCAAGACTGCAACACGGAGGAGGGGCAAGGGCTTAAAAGGAATGTCTGCCAACAGGGACGGAGGGAATAAAAGCAAAGCTGCAGTGAGAAAAAGTTACAAGTTAGAGATGGAGTGCAAAAAGGACGGACATATTTTTCAGGCTCGGGCCACCGCCCCCCGCCATCCCGCACCCCCCACCCCCCTCCCGCACGAGGGCTCTAGTAAGGTTTGCTGAACTCCAGGGACGCTTCTGCCAGCAACTTTCCCAGACACGGAATGACAACAAGCCGGATGATGATAGGGGGAAATGCAAAGGTTGCTCAGCCTGAAGGAGCTGGTAAAAACCTTGCAGCTGGCCCAGCGGGGATGGAAAGAACAGCACCGAGCTCTTCCAGACGGCCGACTACGGAGCGTGCCAATTAAACGTGCACCCCTTTCCCAGGTTAAACCAAAACTACGCCCTGGCGGTGGACGCGCAGGAGCACGTTTCCGCCCCAAACGGGTAGGTAGGTCAACTTCTGCCCACTCGACCCATGAAGTTATACCCTTAATATCGCACTAATAAATTCTGCAGACGGTTTACTGGGACTCGCTGCGGGTCTGGCACTTTGATAAGCGCTTTACACGCCCCATTTCACTGAACCTTAAACGGCCTTAGGAGGCCGGAACGGCATTAGGGCACCCCCCACACACACTGTTTGCCAAACAAGACACAAAGAGTTTAAGAGACTTGCCTAACGGGGTAAGAGCTGGGATTCGTGCCCGGGTAGGACCCGGGCGGTGCTACGGACCCCGGCTGGGGAGTTTAGACGCTCCGGATTTCACGGACTTGGAGAGCCCAGTCGTCCCCCCCACACCCCAAACCCCGACTTGCCCCCCGCCCCGGGCACAACTTCGGCCTCCGTGCCCGCACGCGAGGAGGCATGAGGAGAGGCGGCGTGGCACCTGTCTCCGAACCCAGGAAGCGGCGGCGAGGACAGGAGGCCACAGCGTCCAGGCCCCCGGCGCCCCGAGGCAGGGGCCGCGGGAGGACCCGCCTCCTCCGGGAAGGCCCCGCCGGCAGCGGGAGGCCCGGGAAGGAGGCCGGGCGCGCGGCCCGGCGAGGCCTAGGCCCCACCCGCCGCCCACCTCCCCGCGGCCGCGGCGCCCCGCGCGGGCCCCGCCAGGCCCGGCCCGGCCCGACCGCCTCACCTGGCTGCTGCCCCGAGCTCGTCCCCCGGCCGGCGGTCCTGGGCGGCGGCGGCGAGGAGGGGAAGGAGGAAGGAAGCAGGGAGAGGAGGAAGGGACGGAGGGAAGAGGCGGAGTGGCCGCGGAGGAGGCGGGCGCCGCCGGGCCGGGGGGTCAGAGGAAGGGGGAGCCGAGGGAGACGCGGCGGCCGCCGGCGCAAACGCTGAAGAGCCGCTCCGGCGCCCGCAGCCCGGCAGGAAGTGACGGGGGAGGGGCCTGCGCCCGCCCCCGGTCTCCGCCCGCCTCCATGCCCTGCCCCCCCCCCCCGCGGCCTAGACCACAAGTCCCGGCGAGCTCTGGGGCGGGGGCAGCGATCGCAAGGCACGCCGGGAAACTGACGGGCTGGGGCCTAGTCCCGCCGGGGTCGCCTCGGCCGGTCGTAGGCCCGGGGCCTGCTAGGAGTTGTAGTTCTGGGAGTTGCCGGTCGTAGGCCCGGGGCCTTCTGGGAGTTGTAGTTCCGAGAGTTGCAGTCCTCACCTGCAAGGAAGAGCCGGGCCGGCATTTTTTTATGGCGCCACCCAAATCCTCTCCCTCTCCCCATCCCTAACTTCTTTCTTCCTTTTTTTATCGCCGAACTTCCTCTTTATCTGCCTGCGATCCCACTTTCTTCCGTAAATATTTATCAGCGCCTGCTATGTGCAAGGCACTGACTGCTCCAAGAGCTAAGAATAAGGTGGTGAGCAAAATCCCTGCCCTCATGGGAGTTACATTCTAGCAGGAGCAAAACACAATAAATACAATGAGTAAATTTTATAATGAGGCCAGAAGCAACAGAATGCCGTTTCCTTCACCTAGCCCTAGATAAACCCTAGCTAATCCTAGAAAGGTAACTAGATAGCCTGTGAAGCACGTTGGGGGATCGGAGCTTGGGACTCTCGGACCTCTAAAATGCCACTGAGCAAATCACACATGCACTGTGTGAGTACAGAACTGCAGATACCCAGGCCTCCTCTCGCCTGCTCGCTCTGGGACTCTTCCCTCTGTTTACTGATCTCGCTCTATCTCTGTCTGACTCTCTCCTATGGACACACACACACACACAATATCTTCCAATCTAACTATTGTTCAATTTTTCTTACCACTGCAACTTAGTTTAATATGCTGAAGGGGCTCCTCCAAACAACTCTTTGGGCCGGGTAGGGTGGCTCGTACCTGTAAGCTTCAGCATATGAAGTGGCTGGGGCCAGGGATCACGGTTCGAGTCCCACTCGGAGCAACACAGGGAGACCTAGTCCCAAAAAATAGCTGGGCGTCGTGGCGCGCGCCTGTAATCCCAGCTACCTGGGAAGCTGAGGTTAGGGATTGCTTGAGTCCATGGTACCCCGGGCAACGTGAGCCTGCAGTTCCATGGGCAAAAATAGCGAGATCTAGTCTCAAAAAATAAACAAAAAAAAGCAATGCTTTGGAAACTTGTCCCAGCTAGGGAGGATTGCTTTTTCTCAGTGAGGCTTTCTTACTTTACTTTGTAAAATGCACTGAGACTAAATTTCATGACACCAAAAACAAAGCAACATTTAGATACTGTCCAGCTCTCTGCTGAAGGTGAATTTTTTTCTACTTTCCAAGTAGTCTGGGTACCATAATTTACATAAAAGAATTTTGCTAAACCCAAAGCTAAAGTCTGTGGGCATAGTCACACAGTGTAAAGGCTGGGGCAGGGACTGATCTATTTTACTATTTTACTGTCACTCATGGAGACTCAAATGATGGAACATGATTTCCAGTCTCAACACTTTTCCCTCCTGCCATATATTGGGGCAAGTAACTGGAGACATTGGATTTTATTCTCTGATTTGGACCTTGTTACACTGGACTTCTGTATTAGTCCAATAGGAACTTCTTATCTAACTCAGGCGTCATGAGAGTTCAAAGATCTTGAAACCCCATCTCATCTTCTCCATGTGAAGAGCGTTAGACATCTCTTTAGTGGTGTGAAGTTCTCAGTGCATAGATCTGAGCTGCCTGGGCCACTATCTGCTCTTGTTGGTGATGGGCCACCTCTCCTTCCAGGGGTCAGGCATTATTACAGCACTCACTCCCCCTTCCTCCCTGCAAACCCTGATCTGTTTCCTACCTCCATAGTTTGGCTTTTTCCAGACTGTCATCTAGGTGAGGTCATGAGTTGTTAGTCTTTTCAGATGGGCTTCTTCCACTTTGGAATATATATTTAATTTTCCTCTATGTCTTTTCATGGTTTGATTATTTCTTTTTTGATTTTTAATATTTATATTCAAGTGTAATTAGTGTAAGAAGTGTAATTTTTAGGTAAAAGTCAACTATTCACAGAACACTTAAGAACTTGGCATGTCCCTGTTCCTCACTACAACTATAATTTATATTCTTGTTCCTAATTTTCTGTAAATGGTCTAGAAATCTTCAGCCCTGGAAATTTGGCTGACAATTTCTAGGAACAAATAGCGAAAAGCAAGTCTTAAGTGACCTGCTCCTAAACCCCAACCAGCCCCCAGGGCTAAATAATGCCTAATACCATTCCTCCTCCCTTACAGGAAGTGTGAGTTCAATCACTCTGCAAAAAAAACAAGGAGCATTAAACCTGGAGAAGGCTGTTCTTTTTCCTTTCTTCTGTATTTTTTAGTTTTAGTTAATTGCTATCAGTCTAACACATAATAATCTGGGTTTGTATCATCTCTTTAAATTAGAGGCAGGTTTGGTTATGCAGAGCCTATTGAGTGGCAGCTGCACTCTTTCCATGGGAGACGTTCTTTCCATTTTCCCCACAAACTCTGTCCTGCCCACAACTCTCATGTATGTTACTTTCCTGTTCCTATTGACTTTTGCCTTGGCGATGCCTAGCCTCCTGGGCATTTGCACAGACTGGATGCTGGCCTCCATGACATGGAAGGCTCATCAGAAAGAGAGTCAAAGAGTCGGGCACGGTGGCTCGTGCCTTTAAGTTTCAGCCTATGAAGCAGCCAGGGCTAGGGATTGCAGTT
>PVHY01001744.1:119979-146981 GCA_004024945.1 Uropsilus gracilis
CAAAAAAAAAAAAAAAAAAGAAAAAGAAAAAAGAAAAGAAAGAGAGCTAAAGAGTCTATGACTGCAACTGTGACACAGATAGAAAGGAAAAGCAAAAGGTGCTACGAAGACATTAGGAAACCTAGTTCTTGGAATTCAAGTACAGGCAGTCTGAAGCTCTGCAGTTTTGGCAAAGGCTAGATCGCATAGGGAGGGCCCCCAGTTCTGCCCTGCTCTCCGGGATGCTGTGTATCTGAAGTGTACAGAGATGGTTACTAGGCAAAGGAAGTGTTCCAAATAGGGAAAGCACCTACAAAACCGTGTGAGGATGGCATGTGGCCCAGGCTCCAGTTAATATCGCTACAAAACAGATCACTCCCAAATTTAGTAACTTAAAAGAACAGCAATCATTTTACCATTGTTCATAGATTTGTGGTTCAGGAATTTAGAAGGGGCTTGGGTAGGCTCTTTTAACAGGATCTCTAATGTGGAACTGAAGGTGCTTGGGTTGGCTACCCCCCTCTGTCTTCATAAAGACTGGGCCCCTTCATGGCCCGTTCTCATGATCTCTGTATGGGCTATTTTGAGCTTCCTCCCCGAGAGGCAACCTCCAGGCTGTGAAATGTCTACCTGGCAGTCTAAGACTTAAGGATCAAGCATCCATCTGGGAGAGCAAGGCAGAACTGCCCTGCCTGGTGTGGTCTAGCCTGGACCTCACATTGACCTTAGGCCATGATAATTTTCCTGCTACCAGCAAAACACAAGTTTCTCTCTATCCAAAACAGGGCAACTAGCCTCCATCTCCTGATGGAGCTCTGGAATTCAGAGGGAAGTCAGGCTGGAGACACAAAGTTTGAGTGAGTAGCTCTGGAAGCTGACACCTTGAGTGTGAATATCAATGGATCATCTCTGCTCCACTCTCATAGCCCCTTGGCAGATATTTGTATCCTTACTATATTCAATTTTTTTTTTGCCAACTTTGCTCTCTTTGGCTCAAATCTGGACAGGGACCAAGGCTGTTATTGCCACCCTGGTATCACTGGCCTCCAACACAATGTCCAAAATACATGAATTTCTGCCCGTAGTGAGACCTAGTTCCAAAAAAAATAGCTGGGCGTGGTGGCGCATGCCTGTAATCCCAGCTACCTGGGAAGGTTGGAGATTGCTTGAGTCTGTGATACCCCAGGCAACAAGAGCCTGGGGTTCCACGGGCAAAAATAGTGAGACCTATTATCAAAAAAAAAAAAAGAAAGAAAGAAAGAAAGGAAAAAAAAGACAAAATACATGAATTTCCGTCAACAGCTGAAGAACCACAGCCTTCTTACCCCTGTGGAAGTCCCTATAGCACCAGAACACGTACAAGATAGTGTATGTGGATGGCATCTGAACTGTGTGTTGCAAAAGGAAATAAGACCAAGGCTCATATTAATCTAGATGAGCAATTCTCAAGATTATTTAAAGTAGATCACTTCTCTAGGGCTATTTCAGAATCTCCAGGAGACAAGCAGTAGAAGATGCAATGGAAGATCTGATTTACATAGCAATTTTAAAAAGTTCCTGGGACGTGTTCCAAACAACAAAGGTGCACAATTGATGTGAAGGTAAATGTCAAATCCTAGGTAAGGATACATAAAAGACAAATAAAAATACAAATTCTATTCTTGGCCATCAGGACTTCACATTAATATATCAGCTAATAAAGACATTTAATGAGATTCTAATAGAAACAAACAGGATCTTGTTTTGGAACTAGATGAACCATGTCTAAATTTCTTATGGAAAATTTAACAAGATAACAGTTCTGGTAATGCCTGACCAAAGAGTAAATATATTGTAAAGACTTACTAATTAAAACTTGTAAGTACTAGTACCTAACTAGTTCTACAAATTTCATTTTTTAAAATCCCTTCTTTTGTTTGAGACTAGGTCTTGCTATTTTTTGCCTGTGGAACGGCAGGCTCACGTTGCCCATGGTACCATGGACTTGAGCAATCCCAGCCTCAGCTTCCCAGGTAGCTAGGATTACAGGCGCACACCACCACACCCAGTTATTTTTTAGGACTAGGTCTTGCTAGGAACTAGGTCCCTAGACCCCACTGAGACTCCATAAACTGTTGCTTATAAGCATGCGCCACTGTGCCCAGCTTTAATCCCTTAATTTTTAAAAAATTTTATTATTTTTTAAAATTTTATTTATATGTGTATATGTATATATATATATGTATTTTTTTTCTGAGACTATTTTCTGAGACTAAGGTCTTGCTATTTTTGCCCGTGGAACCGCAGGCTCTCGTTGCCCGGGGTACCACAGACTCAAGCAATCCCCAGCCTCAGCTTCCCAGGTAGCTGGGATTACAGGCGCACGCCACCACGCCCAGCTATTTTCTTTTTTGGAACTAGAGCTCCCTACGGGCCCCAGGCGGGACTCAAACCGTGACCCCTAGCCCCGGCCGCTTCATAGGCTGAAGTTTACAGGCAAGAGCCACCGTGCCCTATATGTGTATATATATAAAACATCATTGTGTACCCTGGGGTTTTCCTGTATCCTTAACACCCATCAAGCATCTTAATCTTTTGTGCCTTTGCCTCCCTCCTTTTCTTCCTCTCCCCCTCTCTCACTCTATGGTTGGGTTCTGTTAGGGTTGTTGCTAATTTTACTTATTCGTTTGTCTGCTTTTTCCTATATCCTTCATATAAGTGAGAACATCCCATATTTCTCGTTTTTTTTCCTCCCTGGCTTATTTTTGCTAGTATGAGTCCTTCTAACTCCATCCATGTTGCTGCAAATGACAATGTTTGTCCTCTTTGATTGATGTGTAATATTCCTAAAGGTGATATTTCAAATGGGTGAACAGAAGATGAATTTCATTCAATAAGTGTTTTGGAAGACCTGTGTAGCCTGGGGGGTGGAGGGAGGGAGCAAGGATACAGTGTTAAAACTATACATCTTATACCTGGAATCAAAACAAACAAACCTACCGCTTGATTCCAAGAATACATATGGAACTCTTGAAACCCAGCAATATGAAAACAAACAACCCAAGGAAAAAATGGGCAAAAAGATGTAAATCCACACTTGGTCAAAGATGTTATAAGACCATTTGTGTGGCAAATTAGCATGAAGAGGTATCATTGGGAAAATGCAAATAAAAACACAACAAAATCAGCTGCCATTACACACCTGTTAGGATAGCTGAAGCAAGAGGAGTAAAAATAAAAGGGCAACTCCAACCAGAAGAATATCAAGTGATAGGAATGTTTATTCTTTTTTATTTTATTTATTCATTTTTTTTTTGAGACTAGGTCTTGCCCTTTGCCCATGGAACCGCAGGCTCACGTTGCCCAGGGTACCACAGACTCAAGCAATCCCCAGCCTTAGCTTCCCAGGTAGCTGGGATTACAGGCGCGCACCTCCATGCCCAGCTATTTTTTGGGACTAGGTCTTGCTGTGTTGCCGCGGCGGGACTCGAACCTTGATCCCTAGCCCCAGCCGCTTCATAGGCTGAAGCTTACAGGCATGAGCCACCGTGCCTGGCAGGAATGCTTATTCTTTGCTAGTGGGAACGCAAATGTTGTTATGACCACTTGGAAGACAGTTTGGGAGTTTCTTAGTCCCAATCTTAGTAGCAGGTGTGTGCACAAGTAAATTGAAAACTTTTTTTTTTTTTGAGACTAGGTCTAGCTATGTTGCCCAAAGTAGTGCCGATTCCCAGTCTCAGCCTCCCAGGTAGCTGGGATTACAGGCACCCGCCACTGATCCGAGCTACTTTTCAAGACCAGGTCTTACTATGTTGCCTGGGATAGTCTCAAACCCGCGAACTCAAGCAATCCCTGGCACTTGCCTCCCAGCGCTTGGATTACAGGCGTATGCCACCACACCTGGCTAAATTGAAAACTTATGTTCACATTAAAACCTTACATGGATGTCTATTCCTTTATTCCTAACTGTTAAAACTTGGAGATAATCAAGACGTCTTTCAACAGATGAACAGATAAACAGTGGTACAACATAAACCAGTTATAATAAATGTCAATCATTTATAAAAGAACTTGATACAAATGGTGTCCTAACACTTGAATTCTTTTTACTTTCTCCTTCAATATTACACTTGGATGATTCATCTATATTAATATAAATAGCTTTAGATTGTTCATTTTTACCATACATACAATGGAAATGGTATGCAATGTGTCATCGAGTATATTGACCCGATCTTCTGCTGATGGATGTGCAAATTAGTGCCATGCCTTGCTGTAAACAGTACCAGGATTCACATTCCTGTACTTCTCATGGTAAGTTTTACATTTCTATAGTAACTGGTTGTTTCATAGAACATCCAGTGATTAGCCCCTTTTAAGGTCTATTTTATCTATCAATTTTTGTAGCTCCATGAGCTGTAACTATAATTTATTATTATTTTATGCTAAAGTTCATAGACCTCAAAAAAGTGGGGAGTTACAGTTGCCCATTAATTTAGTTACTCAATACATACTTAGCTATACATTGAGCATTTACTGTGTGCCAGTAACTGAGGTTACTAGAATGAGCAAGATAGGCATTTGCCTTTATGGAGGTTATATGAATAGCGTATCTCTGTTTTTCTTTGCTGGTTTTTCTCTCAACCACTATCTGAAAAAATCTCATTATAATTTTGCACAGGGGTGTTACAGGATCCAGGGAGAGAAGAGTGATCATGAGTTAGTTCCACGTTGACAAGGTAGCCCCTGTTCTCTTAGTTGACCCAGTTAGCTCTCAAATCTAATACCAAGTAATCCAATGGGGAAAAGCAAATCCCTCATGATAGTATTTTAAATGGATCCTGTAGGAGAAGCCATTGTGCGTTATACTAGAGGCAGAACCTAAAGGGAAACATTCTCCCTAAAATATTAGGATACTTTTTGTTCATGCAAAATAGCTTCCACCTTTATGCAATTTTTTTCTCATTATGCATTTAAGTGTTCTTATTGTATTCAAATATTTTAAAAACAAGGCAATAAGACAGAGAAACTACCTAGCCTCTCGGTAATTTCTATGTCTTATTACCTTGTTTTTAAGATATATTTCTTAATCAATGTGATATACTTCCAAGGGTCAAAGAGTTTCAAGAAACTTATTATGAAAAACAACACTCCTAAGAGAAAAACAACAGTTTTTTTTTTTAATGAAACAACACCCCCATTCCTTGACTCTCAACTTTTTCAGCTCTTTTGCTATCTTCAGGTTGTGTTTTTAAATTTTATTATTATTATTATTATTATTAATTATTATTATTACTAGAGACTAGGTCTCACTATGTTGCCTGGGATAGTCTTGAACCTACAGACTCAAGTGATCCTTGGTCTCAGCCTCCCAGGGCGTGCACCATTGCATCTGGCTTCCCTTCATGTTTTTAAATGATATACCTTTGAAGATATTTCTTGATTCTTCCATTTAGATTTCTGCTCATGATTGCTTACTATGGGCTATGAAAATTTAGTTTTCTTAGTGTTGTTCCCATCTCCTCCTACACACATATTTACCTTCTTCCCATCCTTCTAGTCTCTTTACAACATAATTCTTAACTCAATAGATATTTTATATTTACTTTATCAAAAGATATGATTAGTATTCACCTCTGAACCATGTGGAATCTTATGGCTGTATCTTATTTCTTATGGAACTCCCTACCAGTACAGCTATTGATTGCTTTGGTTGTGATTTTCTTTTGATTTTCTTGTGTAACAGGATGTTAATAGAGAACTGTTTCAGTCTCAGTTTCAGAATGATGCTTCCCCATTCCAAAGTAACCCCACTTAGGTGGAACTTGTAAATGAGGTGATTAAAAACTGGTTATAGCAGTTTTATGCATAATTGTCAAAACTTGGGAGCAATCAAGCCCTTCAGTAGGTGGATGTCTAGATAAACTGTGGTATACCCAAATAATGGAATATTATTCAGTGCTAGAAAGAAATGAGCTATCAAGTCATGAAAAGATGAGGAAACATGAATGCATGTCACTAGTGAAGGAAGTCCATCTGAAAAAGCTATATCTGAAAAGGTTATATGATTCCAAAACATGCTACATGAAACATACAGCAACATGAAAAAGCTGTATGATTCCAACTATAGGACACTGTGAGAATGGCAAAGCTATGGAGACAGTTATTAGTAGTCTTGAAAAAGAATCTGAATTTGCCACTAGCTTGACCTCTCCTTAAACTCCAAAACTGTCCTTATTCATCTGAGTAGTCTCTTTTGCCTAGAGCAAATCTTTGACTATATATTAGGTCTATGCTAAAACCTGTAGCTGCCAGAAGTTTTGTGGGAGGGAGGGATGAATAAGGAGAACACAGAGGATAGCTATTTAGGGCAGTGAAACTACCCTACATGATGCTATAATAGTACATGTCATCATATATTTGTAAAAACCCACAGTATATAAAACACCTAGTGTAAGCTCTGAAAGCTCTGATGTGTCACCACAGGCTCTGACTGTAACAACTGTCTCACTCTGAGGGGAAACATCAGTAGTGGAGGAAGCTGTGTCTGTGGGAAAGGGGAAATCACCATGCCTTTCACTCAGGTTTGCTGTGAACCTAAAACTGTTCTAAAAATAATCTCAAATTAAAAAAAAAAAAAGCTCACAACCCATTTTATTACCTTTGGTCCCTGACCCATTCAGAATTTTCAGTGATTAAAAATTGTCTGGTGAGAGCTATTAAGGAACTGAGCCAACACTTCGCCCTCTTTGTAGAAGAGGGAGGAGAAGGATAATAGCAGCCTTGTGAGACCTCTTGATGAGCCTCAGATGTGTTCTCTACAGCTCAGGTGACACAGCAGAGGTGTCTCAGTTGTGAACCTAAGAAGTGCAACAAGCCTTCACTTAATGCCATCCATGGTTTCTAAGAAATAGCAACTTCAAGCCGGGCATGGTGGTGTGCGCCTGTAATCCAAGCGCTGAGAGGCAGGATGCCTGGGATCACGTGAGTTCGCAGGTTCAAGACTACCCCGGGTAACATAGCAAGACCTGGTCTCCAATTAATTAATTAATCAATTAATTAATTAGTTAATTAAAAATAGAAACAGCGACTTCGGTGAAATGAAAGCAGGTCCCCCAATAGCATCCTTTCCCTCGGCATCAGCCACGATTGTGCCTTCTCATCAATGTCATAATGAAAGGACATTAAACGAAATGACATGGAGAACCTGCTATCTAAAGGAGACAGTGCCAGAGTGAATGGTGTGTCCTGAAGACCAGATTGGCAGTGGTGGAGAGACCCCAGCTTGGATCTTATCCAAGAGATATGCCCTGAGGGGTGAGGTGACCCCAGGCCAGAGAAACTGAACACAGGGAGGAGGCCAAGGACAGGACTGTAAAGGGCCATTAGATCAAGATGGAACTTTAGGCGACCACGGTGGTACGTGCCTTTAATCCCACCCTAAGAAGGGAGATCAAGCCTAGGAATTGCTTGAGTCCGCGGGTTTGAGACCCGCCTGGGGCAACATAGCAAGACCTAATCTAAAAAAATAGCTGGGCGTGGTAGTGCACGCCCGAAATCCCAGCTACCTGGGAGGATCGCTTGAGTCCGTGGTACTCTAGGCAACGTGAGTCTGCGTTTCCCCGGGCAACATATGAGACCTGGCCTCAAAAAAAAAAAAAAAAAAAGATGGAACTTTAGGGGAAATGTGAGTGGTGCCAAATCCAGGGCATGGGGATACGGAGGCCTCGCTAAAAAATCCTAACAGCAAAGTGTCCTGAGAAGAAGAGTCCATGGTGCCCACGCTGCCTCTTGTCTCCTGCCCCCACTGCCCTTTTTATTCTGGATGACCCCGAGGTTGAGCCTTGAGTGCAGAAGGCTGGTGGAAGACCCGGGTGGTAGAACAGAGATGCCCCCTGGCAGTCTTTCTTTTCTCAGGTGGCCAGTCCTAAGCTGGCCTAAGTGACACAACGGAGATGATTAAACTGAAATGATTTTGAAAATTTTGCCTCTTATTAGAGTGAATCAACCAAAAGTGCCATTATTCAGCCACTTATGACTCACGGAAATGAACCATGTGGTTCATCTAAATGCATGAGTGTGAGATTTGAAGTGACCAAAAGGATGTTATTGCCCGAAAGTAACTAAAAAGTCTTAGAATTTGCCTTTGTTATAAGTCAAGGGTGTGAGGGGGGGGAGGAGGAGAACTGACTTCAAAGACAATTCAAACATGGAAATAAATTTTCCATCCAAGAATAAATGTTTTCTGCCTACACCCCATGGTTCCCATCTGTTCAACGAATTGGCTACACTTAACTTTTCTATGTATCTATCATCAGTTGATCCACCAAAATTCTGACAGAAATAGAAATCTCCTTTCAGTAGATTCAGACACATCAGGTGGTCCATAAATGTCTTTTTTTCCTTCTTAGACATGCCCCACCCTGTAGCTCTTTGTTCTCCTGTTCTGTTTGGAACTGTGATTGTTGGTGATTCCTTTTCCCTTTTTCCTGGATTGATCCTAGATTCTGTGAGTTCCTTTTTTCATGATTTTCTCCTTCATTTGCCACTCATTTTTCTAAGAAAGGTGTATAGGAGAGAAATTTTTGAGATACTATGTTATCTGCAAACGTCTCTATTCCATGTTCATCTTCATGGATAATTTGGTTGGGTATAGAATTCTAGTTTAGAAGTCGCTGTTCCAGAGATTAGAGTTCTTTTTTATATGTGGAGAAAAATATATTTCTTAGTACTTTACATTCAGAAATCAAGTTTTTTTTCCTCTCTTGTTTTCTTTCCCCTTTCTTTTCCTTCCCTTTATTTACCTCCTTGTTTTCTTTTCCTTCTTTTTTGTTTTGATGGTGGATTAAAAAAATCACTGGATTTTCAGATTCTAATGCTGTACAAAAGCACACAACTATTTCCTAATATATACTTGTATTTACATAGTTGAAAAGGAATTTGGAATTTCCACTTTAGGTTGTGTTTATATTGGCTTAAATTTTTGCTTGTAGTGGGGGAAAGAAAAAAGATTGCTTGTATCTTAGTAAATGATGTTGTGATTATCCCCCCCAAAATCCCCTGATTTATTTTTAAGTGAGTAAAAATCACTTAACTTAAAATTGGTTGCTTAAAATTTACAGTGACCAATTCAGCAACAATTAATACATTCATGTTGTTTAGTAATCACCACCTCTCTGTTGCAAAATATGTTTTTACTCCAAATGGAAAGCTTGTACCCATTAAGTGGTTACTCTCCATACTCATTATTTTCAGCTACACCAATTTCCTGTTTCTATAGATTTACCTATTTCATATATTGGATATTTCATATATTTCATATATTGGGTATTTCATATATTGGAATAATACAATATATGATCTTTGATGTCTGGCTTCTTATAATTGGCATAATGCTTGCAAAATTCATCCACACTGTCACCTCTATCAGCACTTTACTCCTTTTTATAGTCAAGTAACATTTCACTGTATGGATATTCAATTTGGTAAATTATGAATACTTAGGGTTGTTTTCACCTGACTATTGTGAATATGTTGCTATGAACATTTGTGTAACTGTTTTCAGTTCTTTTAGTATACACCTCAGAGTGGAACTGCTGAGTTATATAATTCTATATTTACTTTTTGAGGAATTGCCAAACTGTTTTCCATAGCACCCATTTTATATTTCCACTGACAATGGACAAGTTCCTAATTTCTCTACATCTTTGACAATAATTATTATTTTCCACTTTTCTTTTCTTTTCTATTTATTTATTTACTTCACATCTTTGTGTTCCCTGGGGATCACTCACCACCTTTGCTCCCTGACCACTCCCTCCCATCTCTCCCATCCCCCTCTCCCAGTTGTGTACTTTAGTTTGGTTGTTAGCTTGTTTTGACTTTTCCTCCTGGCCTTTTGCTTGTTTTTCCTATATCCCATATATTAGTGAAAACATTTGGTATCTGTCTTTTTCTTTCTGACTTGTTTCTGCTAATATGATTTCTTCTAGGTACATCCATGTTATCATAAATTCCTCAAATTTGTCATTTTTTAATTGATGAGTAATATTTTGTTGTGTATATATACCACATCTCTTTCATTCATTCATCTGTTTTAGAACATTTGGATTGTTTTCATGTCCTTGCAATTATAAATAGTGATGCAGTAAACATCCGAGTACAGGTGTCTCTTTGCATAAGTATTGAGGTCTCCTTTGGGTAGATTCCCAGGAAAGCAATTGTTGGGTCAAATGGTAGTTCCATTTTCATTAGTTTGAGGTTCCTCCACACAGCTTTCCATAGTGGCTGGACCAGTTTACATTCCCACCAGCAGTGTAAGCCTGTTCCTTTTCTCCGCATCCACACCAGCACTTTGTTGCCTGTTTTTTTGATGTGGGCCATTATTTTCCACATTTCTATTACAGCTATCCTTGTGGATATGCTGTGATATCTCATTATGGTTTGATTTGTATTTGCTTAATGACTAATGATGTTAAGCAACTTTTCATGTGTTTTTGGGCCACATGTTTGTCTTCCTTGGAGAAATGTCTATTCAAATCTTTCTTTCATTTTTCAATGGAGCTGTTTGCTTATTAGGAGTTTTAAGAGTTCTTTATATTACCTGGATACTCCCCTTAATTTTTGAGGCTACTTGAATTTTCAATGATGTAATATCTGGTAATATGAGTGTTACACAATGTGGGAAAGGCCATTTGTTGCCTAACTATAGCTTTGTTTCTATCTTTTGAATCATAATAGAACCCCAACTTTATTTGGGTGGTAATTATGTACTGAGAAAAAATACTACAGTTTCTAACTATTCTGCTCCTAGGCATGGCTACATTATTGAGTTTAATATTAGACATTCAAACAAAAAAATTAGACATTCAAGTGGAGATATTAGACTATTGGATATGTAAAAATGGAATTCAGGAGAAAGGTCACTCAGTGATAACCATGTTTTTCCCTCCCTACTACCTTCATCCCTGATGAAGGCACCTGACTCATATAAATCACTCTACTCACCATTGACATTCACAGAGCCAGCCTATCCAAGTCCAAGGTCATTCCCTTATAAGACCTGCTCATTTAAATGGTCTTCTCCTCTGTCTATCTCATTCAACCACCCTTCTAGTCATACACTGGATCTTAACATCAAACAGATCCAAGATATAATTCTACATTCTGATCACAACCCTTGCAATTTTCATATTCAATGACTCACAAAGTCGTTCTTCTAGCTCACCAGGACTCTGGTTTATTTGCCCATGCAGTTTCTCCTATCTGTCAATTTTCTCCATCCTCAAGCCCTTCTTTACTCAGAAAGATTTTATGGCCCACCTTTTTTAATACCCTAAATTCTCAAGACCATAGTATTTTGGTTGCACCTATCTATCAAAATCATAGCTAGCTCTGTATCAGTGTCTACATTAGAAAATTCATGTATTTTCCCAAAACAAAAATCTAACTACATATGAGTCAATCTTCTTGTTACTCTAGGAGTGGTTGGTGTCTGCCCTATATCTAAGTTAATCCCATGTCCTCCTCTCCTTCCTATGAATCTTACCTTAGCAATGATTCATTCCCTCTTTTGGTATGCAAACTTTACCTCTTAACTAGGCCCTTCCAATCTTTATTTGATTGAGTCTGTTATCTGAAAAAAAAAAACAGAACCAAGCAATTTCCTTAGTTCCATTTGCTCTCCAGCTTCATACCATTTTCTTCCCTTCACAACCAAACTCCTTGAAAAGTGTGCCAGTACTTGATTAAAACTGTCCCCTAAATCCATCTGGCACTTTCCGATCTCTCTTTGCTTGTTCTCTCAGCAGCATTTGACATAGTTCTAGATATATTCTTATCCCTGGGCTTCTAGAACCTATTCTCGCCTAGTGTTCATTCTGTTTCTCTGGCTACTCCTTTCTGTCTTACTGAAATCTCAAAATGAGATAGATGTAAATGCTCTGCAAATTGAAACACTGTAATTAGTGGAAATCATTAGTGTTTTCTTCTTAATCATATACAGGGAAGAATCTGTATGGAGCAAAGTTAAAAAACGGAAAATAAAAGTGATGGCTTTGTTGAAATAGTAAAAAGTAGAAATTATCGCTTCATTTCCTCAAATTTCCTTCTTTTTTTTTTTTTAGACTAGGTGTCACTATTTTTGCCTGTGGAACTGCAGGCTCATGTTGCCCAAGGTACCACAGACTCAAGCAATCCCCAGCCTCAGCTTCCCAGGTAGCTGGGATTATAAGTGTGCACCACCATGCCCAGCTATATTTTCTTGGAACTAGGTCTCACTACATGCCCCCAGTGGGACTCGAACCACAATCCCTGGCCCTGGCCATGGATTCCTTGGCTGCCACTTACAGGCATGTGCCACCTATATTCTTATTTTTTTTTACTATATATTTTTAGTTGGATTTAAATAACATTCATTTTAATAATATATTATAAATGATGTATTTTATAGCATAAATATCCTAATAATAGATATAACTTTTTCCCCCAAATCTTAATTCACAAAGTCATTTCTAAGAATGTGAATGTGGGGTTATGGTAGTAGGGTAAGGGTGATGCAGCTATAGGAGGAAATGAAAACAAGGCTCTTTCTCTTCAAGGAAGAAGTTCATTAGAGTCACAGATGCCAGAGTGGAGGTCACTTGTGCACACAGGCCACAGACAAAGCAGCTCTTGGGCAAGTAATAGAAGACAAGAGGGGAAAGCCCTCGCCCCAAATTTCGCGGTATTTCTGCCAGAGTGGCAAAGCAGGGCAGAGTGGACAGTTTAGGATTAACTAGCTTGCAAACAGTCAGTGGGTTCTGAGCTTCTGGGAGGTCTCTAGTTACTTGGTACCTGTTTTGGGGATGTTTTAGGACTAGAGAAACCTGGATCAATGTGGGATGGTTGGGGCCAGAGGCTGAAGACTAGTTAAGGTGCATGTGAAAGGAGTATGCCCAGCTGGGCCTCTTTGTGACTGTAAGAACTGAGAAGCTCTAGGAGGCATAGTCTCTTTCTACCAGCAAGCTATTTTATTATTCTTTTCTTTCTTTTTTCTTTTCTTTTTTTTTTTTTTTTTGAGACTAGGTCTCGCTATTTTTGCCTGTGGAACTGCAGGCTCACGTTGTCCGGGGTATCACAGACTCAAGAAATCCCACCCTCAGCTTCCCAGGTAGCTGGGATTACAGGCTCGCGCCACCACACCCAATTATTTTGGGGGGGACTAGGTCCCGCTATGTGCCCCCAGCGGGACTCGAATCACAATCCCTGGCCCCAGCCGCGGCTTCCTAGGCTGCTGTTTACAGGCATGCGCCACCGTGCCCAGCTATTATTATTTTTTTTAATTTAATTTTTTTTTGGAGAGTAGGTCTCGCTATTGTGTCTGGGGAACCGCAGCTATTGTTTGAGTCTAGGTCTCACTATGTTGTGCTGGGTGGGTCTTAAACCCGCAGACTCAAGTGATTCCTAGTCTCAGCCACACTCGGGCTGCGCTTAATGACACGTGCCATGGTGCCTGGCTCAATCAGTAAGCTTTTAAAGAAAGCCAACATCATAGTATATAGAAAATAAAGGCACGAGCAATACAACACCTTCCAATGAAACTGTCTTTCAGAAGCTGACCTGATATTTTCCAACAAATGTGAGAAAGACAGATTATACTTAAGACACCTATAATGTAACCGATCCTTATCATCAACTGCATGGGCAAGTAACAGGCAGGGCAGGGCAGGGCCAGGGGAGTTGGGACTGGGGTAGGGCTGGAGCAGGCAAGTCCCCAGTCTTCCAACCTGCACCCCCACCCCCCAAGGAATCATCACGCTCTTTCTCTAGGCTCTCCTTTTCTGGTGTTCTCTTGTTCTCTCTCTCCTGTGCTTGTGCTTGTCTAGCATGTTCTCTGATTCCTTGAGCCCCTCTCTGCCAGGCCCAGGTGTGCACACTTATACCCACTAGGCACAATCCCAGGGAAGATGCAGATACTGGCTCTACTAACGGAAGGAGAAGCCTGACTAACTCCCTTACACTACAACACCAAACAGACAGACACTGCATGCAGCAAGCAAGTTACATCACAGCTACAGCTGTTGTATACTGAGATCAAAGATCAGTACTTACATGACTTCTATTAAAATAACATTACCCAAAGCAAACAAAGTCTACCAGTCAAGCAAAAGTTTCTGGAGGGTGTGGGCATGAACTGTACTTTTGAAAGGAACCAGCCGGCTTGACAAGTTTTTGTTTATAAGCCCCAGGAGAAAGCAAAAGGAAGTAACTGCTAGTGAGGTGGGTGAATGACCATCCCATGGTTTTCATCAGCAGTTAGGAGAAAGGGGGAGATGTATGGCTCAGGAAATGTTGTGAGAAGGGTTGTTATGGTAAGGAGCTTAGGTTTGAGTTTCAAATGAACTAGGCTTCGAATTCTGCACTGGCCACTCATTGATTTCTTCGAACAAGTCAGTGAATGATAATAAATAATGTTTATGGAGCTCTAACTATGTGTTGGGTCTGTTTTTAAGTGCTTGACATGTATTCATTAATTTAACCCCCACAAGGAACTCGTGAGGTGGGTACTATAATTTCCTCTATTTTATGGATGAAGAAACTCAGAGTAGTTGCCCAAGATCAACAGACATTTATTAAGTGGGAGAACTATTTCCAACAGAGCCTGTCATATCTCATATCCTTTCAGTAAATTCCTTTTCCTGCTTGGGTTAGCCAGATCTGGGTTTTGCTGCTCGCAAAGAACTCTGATACAAGAAATTACAGGGTTCTTTATTCATGTTGTCACACATGTGTAAAGAATTTAGTGTCAACTGGCTGGGGGTGAGACCCCCTAAATCTAACACCAGAGCCATAAAGTAAAGCAGTAAAGCAGTGGAGATGGGATTGGAGAAGACGCCCTGCAGCAAGAAAACATGGACAGATCACAAATGAATGCGACTGGCCACCCAACGCAAACTTAAGACTGAAAACCTACCAGCAAGGCGCTCCTGGTTCCAACACAGTCCCTCAACCAGTGAAAGGGCACTGCCACAGGAAAGAAAGAGACTAATGGACTTAGTACAACTAGTAAACAACAAAGAGTGGGGTTTGAGAGAATGGAGGGGGCACCAGAGGGAGGAGGGAGGAGGAGGTATCCCAAAAACCACTTACAGAGGTTGTGACGTAAAGAAGAAAATAAGTAATATTGAAAAAAAAAGAGAGAGAATTTAGTGTCAAATAAATGGTAGATATTATTTCTATTCAATGAGATTGAGTTAAGGAGGAGGACTGTAAAGTGAAGGAAAGATTAATGTTAAAATAGGCTAAAGTATGCCAGGCATGGTATGTATGCCTGTAAGCAGCAGCCTAGGAAGCCATGGCCAGGGCCAGGGATCGCGTTTCGAGTCTTGATGGGACACATAGTGAGACCTAGTTCCAAAAAAATAGCTGGGCGTGGTGGCATGCGCCTGTAATCCTAGCTACTTGGGAAGCTGAGGCTGGGGATGGCTTGAGTCCGTGGTACCCCGGGCAACAAGAGCCTGCGGTTCCATGGGCAAAAACAGTGAGCTATAGTCTCAAAAAAAAAAAAAGCTTTGTGTCATTATTATTATTATTGAGACAGCCTATATATTTCTTTTATTATTTTTTGTATTATTATTGCTGAGACAGCTGGTATCTTTTTATTATTATTATTATTATTAATTAATTAATTGATTTATTTTTTGAGACTAGGTCTCTCTATTTTTTGCCCATGGAACTGCAGGCTCTCATTGCCCGGGGTACCACGGTCTCAAGCAATCCCCAGCCTCAGCTTCCCAGGTAGCTGGGATTACAGGTGCGCGCCACCATGCCCAGCTATTTTTTTTGGAACTAGGTCTCGCTATGGGCCCCAGGCGGGACTCAAACCGTGATCCCTAGCTCGGGCCGCTTCATAGGCTGAAGCTTACAGGCACGAGCCACCGTGCCTGGCCATAGTCTCGCTACTTTTGCCCGTGGAACCGCAGGCTCACTTTGCCCTGGGTACTACAAACTCAAGGAGTCCCCAGCCTCAGCTTCCCAGGTAGCTGGAATTACAGGCGCGTGCCACCACACCCAGCTATTTTTTGGGAATAGGTCTCGCTATGTTGTCCTGGGCGAGACTCAAACCAAGATCCCTAGCCCCAGATGCTTCATAGGCTGAAGCTTACAGGCACACGCCACGGTGTCCAGCTACTGGATATGCTTTTCTAAAGGTGGGGATAAAAAAAAAATCCAAAAAGACTGAAAAGAAAAAGGAAATGAAGACATCAAGTGGTAAGAACAAAAGCAAGACAGTAAAATCAATACAATGGGTTTTTATAGGCCAGGCACGGTGGCTGGTGCCTGTAAGCTTCAGCCTATGAAGCGGACGGGGCTAGGGATCGCTGTTCGAGTCCCACCTGGGGCCCATAGGGAGACCTAGTTCCAAAAAACAAAATAGCTGGGTGTGGTGGCGTGCGCCTGTAATCCCAGCTACCTGGGAAGCTGAGGCTGGGGATTGCTTGAGTCTGTGGTACCCGGGGCAACGAGAGCCTGTGGTTCCACGGGCAAAAATAGCGAGACCTAGTCTCAAAAACAAAACAAAACAAAACAAAAAATGGGCTTTTATAAAAACATGCATTTTATTAGAATACATACACTTAGAGACAATGGATCAATCAAGACTAGTTGCATATGATCACAAAACAATTGCTTCAACAACATAGAGAATATGACTTTTTTTTTTTTGCTCTAGGAAAAGGCTCAGGAACACAGGTTCCCTCCAGCTCACTGGTCCACTTTGCTCAACTTTTTGGTCTAGAGTGACTGATAGACATTGTATCCTAGTTTGTATTTTTGTTAGCGCCTTTGCATTTCTTACTCCTTTGTCCTAGAAATCTTCATGTGGTGCCTTTTTCGTGCCTTCAGTTCTCAGATTTGAAACATGGTCATGTCTTCAGAGTGGGCTCCCGGATCACTTGCCCCAGTCCTTCTCGTGGTCAATCAAATTGCTTCCCTTCATCTCAGGTATGGTCTGTCAGCACTCATTCTACAACCTACTAAGGTGTGGTTTTGAATACTTGCATTATCTTTCTGCACCTTACTTTCCTCATCTGTAAAATAGGGTGGAGGGAAGGATATAAGTCCCTAAAGAAAGGTCTCACTTCACATTCAGGAGAATGGTTGGTTGGCTCTGGGGAGGGAATAAGGAGGGAATGTGATGGCAGTATCCTCATTGTCTAGAGAAGAGCCTTGAACAAAGTATAAGCTCAAAAAATTATCCATGGAGTTAAAAACATTATGTTAGTGTTAGGAACAGACTGACCAAAGTGACTCCATTTTGTTGAAAACTTCCATTTTTTTTTCTTTTTTTGAGAGTAGGTCTCATTTTTGCCTATGGAACTGCAGGCTCCCGTTGTCCGGAGTGCCACAGACTCAAGCAATCCCCAGCCTCAGCTTCCCAGGTAGCTGGTATTACAGTCACGCACCACCACGCCCAGCTATATTTTTTTGGAAGTAGGTCTCACTATGTGCCCCCAGCAGGACTCAAACCGTGATCCATGGCCCCGACCGCGGCTTCCTAGGCTGCCGCTTACAGACATGCGCCACCAGGTTTGGCCCGAAAACCTCCATTTTGAAACCAGTGTCCTCTCCCTGCCCTCGGTGTAAAGTACCCACCATGGCTGGCTGGTTCGACATCCTGTCCTTTGAGAGATGATGGATGTCAACATTATTGGAAACCTGCAGTAAGGGGAATGTGTCCTACACCTGCTTGCTTGATTCACAATAGGGGGCAGTGGTGGTTTTGCCCTATAAACGGTTGTAACAGAGAGAGACTGCTGGGATCTCTCTTGCCTAGCTGGCTTGGGGACCCTGGTGCACCAGTAATAAACCTGCAGCTTTGAACGTCAATCAGAGCTCTTGTGTCTTGCTGAGTGGCTCATGAGTCACAACAGCTACTAAGCTGTACTTCGGTTGGTATTGATACAGGGTAGTGATGTAGTTGAAAATTCTATTGGTGCCAAAATACCCTGGTAGGGTCTGAGAGAAAGTCCCACAAGAAGAAGCGAGAAGCATCAAAAGGCAGATAAAAAGGAGAGAGAGAAGGGAAAAAGAAGGAGACGAGAATGGCACACTGAAAGAACAGGCCCACATGGCCTGGCCAGTGGAAACCCCCTGAAAGAGAGAGTTGGTGGTAGCAAGGAGCCATGGTGGTTGGCAGAAGAGTAGCCGGTGTGGAGAATGTGGCACTGCTGCAGGTGGCATAGTGAACTGGTACCTAAAGATGGCCAGGGATTTGGAAAGGTGATTGGTGCATCAGCAATTCTGGAAGAAATATAAAGAGGCTTGGAGAAGCAGAGCAGCTTGGAACGCTGGAGAGAGAAGAAGCAAAGAGAAGACACCAGGGAAAGATTGGACTTTGCAGTGCCTGCCTCAGGTTTGGAGGGGCAAAGGGCACCATCTTGGACATGTGTTTTTGGGACATTTGAGACTGAAAATGGTGACTGGGGTAAGATAACTGGCCACTTGTGGCTTTGAAATTTGAAAACTTTTTGTTTTTCCTGGTTAATTTCCTTGTAAACAAAAACCTGTTGTTGAACTGCATTTGAATGGCAACTGGTAGGCGTGGGTGAGAATGATCTGGTAAAAAAAAGCTGGGCAGCATAAGTTATATTTTAAAAGGTTTTTTTTCCCCTGTGGCTTGTTGGTTGGCAGCTTTTGTCCACTTTTTTTTTTTTTTTTTGAGAGTAGGTCTTGCTATTTTTGCCCATGGAACCGCAGGCTCTCGTTGCCTGGGGTACCACAGACTCAAGCAATCCCCAGCCTCAACTTCCCATGTAGCTGGGATTACAGGCATGTGCTACCACGCCCAGCTTTTTTTTTTTTTTTTGGAACTAGGTCTCACTATGGGCCCCAGGCGGGACTTGAACTGCGATCCCTAGCCCCGGCTGCTTCATAGGCTGAAGCTTACAGGCACGAGCCACCGTGCCCGGCCAGCTTTTGTCCACTTTCAACCCGATTTCAGTATGACCGCTTTGCAGAGTCCAGTTCAAAATTATTTAATGAGTAATAGCCACCTTGACTCTTTCAGAATAAAAGTTAGAAACTCTACTCTGAGCTGGGTTGCAGAGGGAAACTTGATTCTAAATACAGCTGAAGTTCTTAGGCTCATGTCACGCCCCCAAAGAGAAAAATAAGAACTATTTTTTCTACTCCATTCTTTGACTCTGGTTTGGAGAGAAGACAAGGAAAAATTAGGTGGGGATGATAAGGAGTGGGGGTGTGTTTTGTAACCATCCCAATCTGGGCAAGGTCATCATCGGTTCTAGCAGCTAAAGAATGTTGGAGCTCTTGCAATTATCTTCATAGAATTTTTAATAATGAACAGGGGAAAATAGCCAGCAAAGAAAACAGCCACTTGAGTTTCTTTCTCAAGTTCTAATTTCCTCTGGGCATGGTGGCTCATGCCTGTAAGCAGCAGCCTAGGAAGCCGTGGCGGGGACCAGGAATCATGGTTTGAGTCTCGCTCGGGGCAACGTAGCAAGACTTAGTTCCAAAAAAATAGCTGGGTGTGGTGGTGCACGCCTGTAATCCCAGCTACCTGGAAAGTTGAGGCTGGGGATCGCTTGAGTCTGTGGTACCCCGGGGAACGTGAACCTGCGGTTCCACAGGCAAAAATAGTGAGAACTGGTGTCAAAAAAAAAAAAGTTCTAATTCTCCTTTGTGTTCTTGTGCTCTCTCCTCTCCATGCTCCCCTCCCAAGGTGACTCCTCCCAGGCCCAGGTGAGCCCACTCACGCATGTGCACACCCACACCCACTGGGCCAGGCAGGTACAATCTTGGGGCGGTACAATACCACAGGTGCTGATTGTAGAGGTTAATGGTGGAAAAAGCCTCACTGGTTTACCCTATGGATGGGCATGAGAGTCAAGAGGAATTCTTATAGGCAAGAGAAGCAAATCTCCAAAACCCTCACCATCTCTGACATGTAAGGATCTGACATATAAGGCTGCAAGGAAATTTACAGCACCCATGGAACACAGTCTAATACAAGAGCCGGGACTGAGGCAAGAGTACATAAGCTGAAGCAAAAGCAGACCTCATGCCTTACAAGTACGAACAGATCATCCCAGCATTCTGGGGAGAATGAGATTTTATCAGTAGGTGGAGAGAGCCACGAGAGGATTACTAAAGAAAGCTGCATTTCCAGGGAAGTTTTATTTCCTTGGAAACATTGCACACAGGCATCCTGAGAACTGAGTGTGTCTTTAAAAAGTGCCTTAGCTCTAGGTACATCATTTCACTAGATCTTCTATTTTTGTTGTATCCCTCACCCCTCAATTTGGAAAGATTGGCATGTTTTTTTACCCCCTTGTTCATAAGGTCAGTTTTTTAAAGATTTATTTGTTTGTTTGTTTATTTTATTTTGAGACTAGGTCTCATTATTTTTGCCTGTGGAACCTCAGGCTCATGTTGCCCCAGGTACCACAGACTCAAGCAATCCCCAGCCTCAGCTTCCCAGGTAGCTGGGATTACAGGTGTGTACCACCACGCCCAGTTAATTTTTTGGAACTAGGTCTCACTACATTGCCTCTGGTGGGACTTGAACTGAGATCCCCGGTCTCCGCTGTGGCTTCCTAGGCTGTCGCTTACAGGCATGTGCCACTGTGCCTGGCCCAAGATTTATTTTATTTGTATATGTATATATATATATATATATACACATATATATGTATATATATACACATATATATGTGTATATATATACATATATATGTGTATATATATATATATGCACATATATACACATATATATGTGTATATATGTGCATATATATATATACATTAAATCATTGTGTATCCCGGGGTTCTCCCATTTCCTTAACGCCCATTAACCATCTTTCTTAATCTTTTGTGCCCTCTGCATCCCCCATTTTCTTCCTCTGGTTCTGTTGGTTGTTTCTAATTTTTCTTATTCATTTGTTTGTTTTTTCCAATATCCTTCAAGTAAGTGAAACCATCCCATATTGCTCTTTCTTTCTGGCTTGTTTCTGCTAATATGAGTCCTTCTAGCTCCATCCATGTTGCTGCAAATGCATAAGGTCAGTTTTTTTTTTAAAGTCAAGTAGTATGGAAACCATAAAGAAGCAATTAAAAATCCTCTATACTCTCACCTAGAGATAAACAAGGATCACATTTTGGTACATGGTGTGTACCTCCTGACTGTGCTAGAGATTTCCTGTTGCTCTCAATAGCCATCATTCACCTTCTTAAGTAGAGGAAAATCTAAAATCTTTGGACTTTTCATTGGGCATACAGTGAATATGCCCAGAATAAAACATTTCTCAGTCTCTTTGAGGTAAGTATTTCAAAAGATTATATTCTGACCAATCGGGTAGACTTTGTATGACTTCTAAGGAGTATGAGTTAGATGAGGATATGTGCTCTTCTTTTCCTGGCCCTCCCTTCATGCTTGCTAGAAAGACACCTGATGGCTGAGCTTCAGCAGCCATTTTGCAAATGCAGGTGGAAGCCATGATGACATGGAGCAGTATGTGAATAGCTGATAACTTTGTGAAGCCCCCCTACGTTCCCTTTTATTAAAAAGAGAAACCAATTTTGAATTTATTTTAGTCACCATTCACCGAGTTTGGCAGGAAATCTAATATTAACTCTTCAAGGGGGTTATTTCCCATCTCTTGTAATATGCAAAAACCAAACAAACCAAAACAATGCAGGTTCCCATAATACAAGAAAGAGAAGGTCTTCTATTTTTTTTTGATGTATATATAATTCTGATATACAGTTTCTGTATATACATGTGTGGCTTATGCATGGGTCAAAGTTCAGTCATGAGGGCCGGGCACAGTGGCCCATGCCTGTAAGTTTCAGCTATGAAGCAGCCAGGGCTAGGGATCACAGTTCCAGTCCCACCTGGGGCCCGTACGGAGACCTAATTCCAAAAAAATAGCTGGGCGTGGTGGCGCGCGCCTGTAATCCCATCTACCTGGGAAGCTGAGGCTGGGGATTGCTTGAGTCTGTGCCCCTTGGGCAACGAGAGCCTGCGGTTCCATGGGTAAAAATAGCAAGATCTTGTCTCCAAAAAAAAAAAAAAAAACCCACAAAAAACAAAGTTCAGTCATGAGACAGAAACTTTACTAGTTAACAACAACAAAATTATGTAAAGAATAATTAAGGACTCCAAACAGTCAAAGCAATCTTGAGAAAGAACAAAGGTGGAGGCATCTTACTTCTTGATTTCAAATTATATAAAAAAGATACAGTAATGAAAATAGTATGACATTGGTATAAAAACAGACACACAGATCAATGGACCATAATAAACAACCCAGAACTAACCCCACACCTATGTGATTAATTATGACAAGAGAGCCAATAATAGTTAATGGGGAAAGGGCATTAAATGGTGTTAAGAGGCTGGATATTTGGAAGCTAAAGAATGAGACTGGACTCCTACCTTATATCATACACAAAAATGAACCCAAAATGGACTCAAGATTTGGTCTAAGATCTGAGGCCATAAAACTCCTAGAAGAAAACATAGGCACTAAGTTCCTTGCATCAATCTTGGCAATATTTATTTTTAAATCTGAAACTGAAAGCAAAATCAACGAAACACAAAAATAAACAAGTGGGACTACAGCAAACTAAAGAGCTTCTATGTAGCAGAGAAAAAACATCAACACAGTAAAACGACAACCTGCCAGAAGTGAGAACATATTTGCAAATTATATCTCTGCTAAGGTGCTATGATTTCAAATATATAAAGAACACTTAGAACTGAATAGAAAAAAATATGATTTTAAAATAAGCGGAGGAAGCTGGGTGCAGAGGCATGCACCTTTAATCCCAGCCTCGGGAGGCTGAGGCCAGCAATCGCTTGAGTCCGTGGGTTTAAGACTACTCCAGGCAACATAGCAAGACCTACTCTCAAAAAGTAACTCCACCGGGTGTGGTGGCGCATGCCTGTAGTCCCAGCTACTTGGGAGGCTGAGGCAGGAGGATCGCTTGAGTCCAGGAGTTCTGGGCTGCAATGCGCTATGCGGATCGGGTGTCCACACTAAGGTCAGCATCAATATGGTGACCTCCCGGGAGTGGGGGACCACCAGGTTGCCTAAGGAGGGGTAAACCGGCCCAGGTCAGAAACGGAGCAGGTCAAAACGCCCGTGCTGATCAAAAAATAGCTGCGAGTGTGGCGTGCACCTGTAATCCCAGTCTTGGGAGGCTGAAGCTAGAGATCCACGGGTTTGCAACTATCCAGGGCAATATAGCAAAACAGAGTCTCCAAAAAATTAATAAATAAATTTTTAAAAAAGCAGAACATAGCCATTTTCCAAAGACTTACATATAGATGGCCAACAGGTACTTGGAAAGATGCTGAACATCAAGGAACCGCAAATAAAAACCAAAATGAGATGTCACTTCACACCTGCTAGAATGGCTCTTATTAAAAAAATAAGAAATAACAAATGTTGGTGAGGATGTGGAGGAAAGGCAACCCTGTTCACTGGTTTTATTTGTTTATTTATTTATTTATTTATTTATTCATTCATTCATTCATTCATTCATTCATTCATTCATTCATTCATTTATTTATTTATTTATTTATTTATTTATTTTTTGAGACCAGGTCTTGCTATTTTTACCTGTGAAACTGCAGGCTCACGTTGCCCGGGGTACCATAGACTCAAGCAATCCCCAGCCTCAGTTTCCCAGGTAGCTGGGATTACAGGTGTGCGCCACCACGCCCAGTTATTTTTTTTGGAACCAGGTCTCCCTTCTTGCCTCGGGTGGGACTCGAACCACAATCCCTAGGCCCGGCCGCGGCTTCCTAGGCTGCCACTTACAGGCATGCGCCACCATGCCCGGCCAACCTTGTTCACTGTTGATGGGAATGTAAATATTGTAAACCGGGAGTCCAAATTTTTTGAGGAACTGTACAAGTTCTGTGAGGGTCAGAGATCAAGAACGTGGTGGTTGAACTCTTGCAAGACCGAGGCCTCTTCCGGGACCTGCGCTCACCACCAAATGGTCTGGAGTCAATGCCTGGTGCAGGGCGCAAGATGGCGGCTGCACTCTCCAGCTCTGCTTGAGCTGGGCATGAACTAAAGCCTCAAGCTCTAGCTGTGGGAGCGACATGTGAGGAAATGGAAGTTGGCGGGAGCCGGAAAACTGTAAAACTGTTGTGGTGTTCATTCCTGTCCCACCACAGACGTCTTTCCAGAAATCCCAAATCCGGCTGGTATGGGAATTGGGCAGAAAGTTCAAGGGAAGCCCGACTTCACTGTGGCTCAAGAATTTTGCCTGAAGCAACTGGAAGAAGTGCCTGGAAATGAGGGATGTGCCCGACCCCCTCCTGGAGGACTCAGTCTTCCGCTGTGGATTTGCCGGCAAGAGAATCCACTTGAAAATGGATGACAGCTGGATAAACACGGGGAAATAATTGGGAAACAGGGTTGACTCTGTTTTTGGTGTTTATAAGAAGCGCAGGGGCAAGGATGTTAATTTTGAATTCTGAGTTTCAATTGCAAATAGAAATGCTAAATAGCCAAGCACGGTGGCTCGTGTCTGTAAGCTTCAGCCCATGAAGCGGCTGAGGCCAGGGATCGCGGTTTGAGGCAACACAGCGAGACCCAGTCCCAAAAAATAGCTGGGAGTAAGGCCGGGCACGGTGGCTCGTGCTTGTAAGCTTCAGCCTATGAAGCGGCCGGGGCTTAGGGATCGCGGTTCGAGTCCCACCTGGGGCCCATAGAGAGACCTAGTTCCAAAAAAAATAGCTGGGCGTGGTGGTGCACGCCTGTCATCCCAGCTACCTGGGAAGCTGAGGCTGGGGATTGCTTGAGTCTGTGGTACCCCAGGCAACGTGAGCCTGCAGCTCCACAGGCAAAAATAGCGAGACCTAGTCTCAAAAAAGAAAGAAATGATAAATAAAATATCTTTCACAAACAAACAAACCTGTAAACTGAAGAACTTCCAGAGACAACTGTTGGAGTGACCCTGGAGTCTGAAGGCCAAACAGGAGCAAGTCCCTTCTTCCTCTAATTCTGTTCTCTTACGCGCGCCCCCTACTGGTAGGTCCGATAGAGAGGCGGATTGCAAAATGTGTATTTAGTTATAGTACATAGTCATTGAATAGTAAGTGACTTTATCCAGGGCTTACTATCTGGCAAAGGGCATGTTTTTGAAATAATGTAATCCATTTAATCTAACAAGTCTAAGAGGAAGGTGCCACTGCCATTTCACCTGTGAAATACTGATGCCCAGAAAAGGCCATCTGCCATTCACCGCGGTAAGAGGTGAAGCCGTGATTTGAACCGAGAGAAAGAAAAAAAAAAAAACAAACAAAAAAAACTCAGGCATTTACAGCAGCTTTGGAGTGGGATGGTGAACCAGAGTGGATGCAGAGAAACTGGTTATGAGTACTATGTAAGCAGGAGATAATGGAGGTGGTGGCGATAGAATTAGAGGGAGCATTTCAGTTGCTTATGATGAAAAATAAAAAGATGCTTAGGAGGTAATAGTGACAGAATATGGTGATGACTTGAAGGTTGGGAGAAAGTGTCAAGGGAGAGGGAAAAATCAAGGTGTATGACTCCTTGAAGATGTTTTTACTCATTGATTTGGGGATGGAGAAATCTCTGACAGGACCAGGATTTGGACAATGAAATAGGGACATCATGGAAATCACACCCTCCTCACAGCATGGTGCCATCGGTGTCCTGACAGAAAGCCTAGAGCCTAGACTGTGACAGGCTGAAGCAGGACTTTTTTTTTTTTTTTTTTAAAGAGACCAGTTCTCCCTATATTGCCCGGGGTAGTCCCAAACCCACAGATCCCTAGCCTCAGCCTCCCAAGTCTGGGATTAGAGGCCCACGCCACCAGGCACGGCTATTTGTTAAGACTAGGTCTGCCTATGTTGCCCAGGGAAGTCTCGAACTCAAGCAATTCCTAGCCTCAGCCTCCCAAGGCTGGGATTAAAGGCACCCGCCACTGCGTCTGGCTTTGAAGCAGGACATTTTAGATGAAATGGAAAAAAAATTGAACAAAACTAAAGGATGCTTATTAATGCAATCAGGCAGGGACCCAGCAAGTCAAATACTGCGTGAGAAATAAACTAAGGAGAGCTATGACTTTAATCTGGAGAAAGAGAAAACCCTACAACCATTAACAACAAACCCTACATTTTGTGAACTGAACAGGAAAATGGAGGCAAACAGTGGGAGGGAGGGTAAAGCCAATGTATTTTGAAAGTTGTTATTGCTCTGGCAGTAATCTAATTCCCTCCCAGCTTGCTTTCTTTTGACCTTTACAACGAGATGGAAGGTGTCCTCTAAGAGTTGCTGTAGCAGTTATTGCAGAAAATACTAAACCCGTCAGGCAAGATCACTGTGCGTTGAAATATTTTTATGTCAAGATTAAAAATCACACATGTCCCACAATACATTGCTAAGATAAAGAGGAGAAAAACCAAAGTTTTTCTTAAAAGTGCAAATAAAAGAATTTAGCAAGTTCTGCTACTGTATCATAAACATCTCCGAGTATCTTCCTATCATATTTTATATTCCACGAATAATTGGACCAGTCCTCTGTAAGCTAAGGTCATAAAATGTGAAACAAATGGAATTGTATGTGCCTCAATCTCATCTGTAAAAATGGTGATAGAATTTGTCCCTTATTTGTTTTTGTTTTTGTTTTTGAGACTAGGTCTAGCTATTTTTGCCCATGGAACTGCAGGCTCTCGTTGCCTGGGGTACCACAGACTCAAGCAATCCCCAGCCTCAGCTTCCCAGGTAGCTGGGATTACAGGTGCGTACCACCACGCCCAGCTATTTTTTTTGGAAGTAGGTCTCGCTACGGACCCCAGGCGGGACTCGAACCGCGATCCCTAGCCCCGGCCGCTTCATAGGCTGAAGCTTACAGGCACGAGCCACCGTGCCCGGCGCATTTGTCCCTTATGTTTAAATTAAATGCTTTAATACTTGTAAAGATTACATCAGTACTGGAACATAGTTTTATATGTGTTAGCTGTATTCTTTTAAAGATTTTTTTCCTTTTTTTTTTTTTTT
>PVHY01001745.1:0-63296 GCA_004024945.1 Uropsilus gracilis
TTTTTTTATCTAAAACCACAAAATGAATGGGACATGTTTTAGGAGATACCCCATGCATTACTTTTCTCCTTTGTATTCATTTTATTCATTTAAAGAACATTATTGAAAAGTATTTTAAATTAATCATTTATTCAAGGCATATATAAAATGTCTAATTATTTTTACACATTTTTGTTGATTTTAGCACACACAGTATGATGTTTCATTCTACTGCATGGGTGAATTTATCTTTATTGTTTCATACGCTATATTCTTAAATCTATTTCCCACTTGTGTTTTCAGATAAAATTATTTCCTTTTTAAGTACTGCTTTGACAAATCAGTCACTACAGACCCTGTACTGCTATTCGTGATGAAATTCTGAAGTCCTTATTATGAACCACAGTCACAGATACTTAGCAACAAGGGAATCCAGAACCAAATGCTGAGATCTAAGCTTCCCCATGATTGTGCATGGATTTTGTGGTTAGCAACAAGCTCTTTTATACAGTTTAGTCATTTGCAAATGTTTATAAAAACAGAATGTATTTCATTGTATTATCAATCAAGATTATTCAAATTAAAGAAATAAAAAAAAATAGAACAATGCCTGACATATATCTTAGAACCACCCACAAAGCACTTGTTAGTACTGCATTTACTCCATCCATTATAACATTAACCAAATCCTGAAGATATTGACTCTCAAATGATAGGGTAAGTTTTTCTCAGGCAATACCATGGACAAAATTTCTAAGTTAATAACAGTGATAAAGCAAATAATATAGAAGATAAACACACTCATATGGTAATTGTCCTTGAACATAAATTCACCATGACTTGTTTTCTACATAAGTGTTTTGTCATTATATATGCCTCTAGAGAAGGACATTACGAATGATTTAATATAATATCAGGATATTGATGCAGGACCTCAAATACGGAACATGTATATCATCAAGCATCTCATTATTTTATCAAATTTCCTTCCTAATTTACTTCTAAGAAGTTTGATAGTATGTAACAGATAACCTCAGAATCATTATAAATTCTTGGAAGATGTGATCTCTGTGTGTAATACATTCAGTAGACTCCACAAAATTTAGTTTAGTGCTTGAGAGTATAGCAGATTAATAAAAGATTTTCAGATTAATTAAAAATAGATTTTCCAAAGCTCTAACTGAAAATATCACACAAACAAAATAACCTCTAAAATAATTTGTTTTAAATACAATCTAATGATCAAACTTAGATCTGAATGAAATACTTGCTTTATGAGTTTGGATGACTTACCTTCACAACTGATTTATTTTAAACTAAACTGCCAATTTACATCCTTAAAGTAATTGTTCCATAGAAGCACTTATATTAATTTATAAGTAAAGCAAATAGTTTCTTAAACTTTTTTTTCCCCATTGATCAGACTTTCTGTTTTCAAAACTCCAGGAAGCAACACTTCCCTACAATATTAGGACAATAGCTTTATCAGACAAGTTGTTCTTTATATGTTTGTTATTACTTCTAACTATAGTGAATGCTTTTGAAAAAAACACTATTCTCTTATTGTTCATATATTAAGAAAACACATTTTATGAATAGTTCTCTTTGCAACATTTTCCTAAAGGCAATATGATTTTTGCATTGTATAGGTTTTAGTGAACAATTGATTTCTTCTTATTGTCTACCTACCACTATATAATAGAATATTGCAAAATTTCTTAAATGAATGGGGCTAAGAAAGGCTACTTTTCCAGCAGATGCTCGCAGTTTACTTTTTCAAGACCATAGAAAATTGTGCCCATATATTATAGAGCCATAACCTCTACTTTGATTTTATTGCCAAAGATTTTGACCACATCCTGAAAATTTCTTAGAAGTTTCAGGTGGCTTAAGGTAAACCAGAGGGACTTTAACAAAGGCAAAAAGACTTTTACACGGAAGCATTTTTTCCACTATGACAGCAACACATGTAGTTTACTATGAAGGTAAAGTTAAAGTTAACACGTTCAAAATGTATGTAAAAATTTAACTCTCCATTTGCACATAGTTAAATGAGGATGTTCTAAGTCTTTATAAGATTTGTGTATGAAAAATACATCTTTACTTGCAAAAAAATAAATATTGGTATAAGATGATTCCCTATAAAACAAATCACTCTGTTTTCCATATCACAACCTTAAATGTCAGAAAAACAATAAGTTCATTTGTGATCATATGCAAAATGTATTACTTAGTTGTAATTATATTTATCTTGGTCAGTGTTTTGCATTGCAGTTAATGTATGCGTAATATATGACATGTAGCTTTTACATTAACTTACACTTATATTTTAATTGAACTCAGATTACTTAAGGTAATTTAGTAACTAAAACATTTTGGCAAATTTTTAGCTTAAATTCATTCAAAAAGTGAAAGCAAATTTAAATTGTGAAAAGCATTTTAAGAATAATATACATAAAACATGATTATACAGCATATTATATGAACATTTATTTTGCTACTTTAACAATATTATTAAGTTGATTATAAAGTAATAAGAGGAGGGAAAATATGAGAAGAGACTCCTAAGTAGAGTGATATAAACACACTTTTTTCGGAAGATGGAAATCAGATGCACAGGTATTTAAAGATTATCTTTAAATTGGAAGCTGAAATCTGTCTTCTTATTGAGTTAGGAGGTGAATTAGTTTTTGAAGCCAAGGAAAGTTCTAGAATCAGCTAAGAGGGAGATTCTCTGAAGATTTGTATGAGACATGGGATGAAAAATTTAACACTTTCTTAAATATGAATAAGTTGGAATCTCTTATGCCCTTCTCAGGTCATGTAAACCAGGTAGCTAGGCATGTATATCATCCCAGAAAATTTATTCTATAGGAAAAATTAAGTACCTTCAGATCCAGTGATAGTAGCAGAAATCGCCTACAGAAAAAAGGAGCAACCAAGTAGAGCAAGCAAAGAAGACTAAACTTAAAGCACTGAAGTAAAACCCCAAGCTCTGTTTTGTAGGTTAAGTCCCAAGATAATGAACACAGAGTCATGTTCTTTCCAAACTTTCACTTAAGTGAATAAGATATTCTCTGAATACACTACACAGCCCCACAAAAATACTATTGTGATTATTTGGTGACTATCCTCATAAAAGTTAATCGCCTAACCAATTTCTCACTTGCAACAGATCTCAGGCTGCTTTTAAAGTCTCATTTTTAATTATGACTAGACATGTGAGAAAATAACTTTCCTTGAACCAAAGAAACCAAAGTCAGGGAACTTAAAAAAAGGGATGTGAAGAAAATAGGCAATAAAAACTAAGAGAAACAAATCAATACAGAAAGTTTAAATGCCAGTTTATACTAGACGATACTAGACAATTTATTAAATGTGTAAAAATAAGGGTAAGATGCTTTTAAAAACAGATATTCCATAAACAAGTAAAACATGATTTTTTTTTTTTTTGAGACTAAATTTCTCTCTTTTTGAGCCATGGAACGGCAGGCTCATGTTGCCAGGAGTACCACGGACTCAAGCAATCCCAGCCTCCGCTTCCCATGTACCTGGGATTATAGGCACATGCCACCACGCCTATTTGGGACTAGGTCTTGTGGGACTAGAACCGCAATCCCTAGCCCCAGAGACTTCATAGACTGAAGCTTACAAGCACGAGCCACAATGCCCGACAACACTACTACTTTCTAATATTCTCCTAATATTCTTATTATCCTTCTTAATTTAAATGCCTCTGTTCTCCACAGTTTCAATGATCTTGTTTTATACTCAACTTCAGTCATTTATTCCTAATGTGCAGTCCTTGTCATTACTAACAGTTTCACTTCTGGAATTTTTATTTCAACACACAATACTGAGGCTAAGAGAATAAAGTTTAAGACGGATTTTGACAGACTTTTGCTTCTATGAAGACTTCCACCCCAGAATATTATAGCAACAATGATAATAATAGCTAATTACTTAAAAACTAAAAATCATGTGATAACAAAGAAAATGTGGATTTTATAATTCTAAACACTTCAGTAAAGCTTTTATTTAGTTTATACATAAAACACTCTGATTTAATGACTATCGTAAAGAGCAGGTCTTCCTCGCTGCAGCAGGTTGAGACAAGGAATGAATGATGAAAAGATAAATCATATTATGTTCGAATTAATTACATGTGTTCAATGATTTCCAAAGTCTCTGAAAAGAGAAGTAGGATGTTTTAGTTTATTATAGTGAGATGTATTTATTATCAATGTTAAGACTTAGAAGGGCTAGAAGTATAATACTAAAGTTTTGAGAAAATTGAGACTATATATTAAAATCTTTATATGAAACTCTGAATGAATTTAGAAAAATTGTTCCCATTTAGACTCCCAAATTTCTGTAGCTTCCTTGGCATCTTTGAATCTTTGAATGTTTAAGATTTTGCATATTGTCATGTTAATATTTATTCATTTAATTTAGAAACAGAATTATATGTTACCCTGAAAATGAGTGATTAAAGTTTTGTTTTAAAACATATTTTGTCTCTTATTTTACTTTTAGAAAACAAGAACTGTAAATTGAAACACCATTTCCTTATAACTATGGCAACCTACATCTGTTTTAATGAAAACTGCCAGTATAAAACGTTAGCAATCATCAAAAATGCAATCTTTGCAAACAATCTTTGTTTTATATATTGGATTGATAGCCTGCAGAGCTAATATAACAGGCTTCTGTCATTTAAGAAGTTGATAAAAATGGCTGCGTAAACCCATATTATTTCTTTATTACTTGTGATGATATTGTGTGGGGACATAGCTTATCAAATTGTAAGTTTCAATGTGTTATCTCAGGTTAAAATGAAAACATTAGTCAAAATTTTATGTGGATTTTATTGCTATCAATGAGTATAGGTTTTACATCAATGCAGCACAAACATATCCTTATTTTATTAAATCAACATACTACAGATAGGAAAATACATATTCATATAGATTTTTCTTCCATGTAGATTTAACTTACAAAATAAAGGAGATAAATTTATTATAAAAATGACAATAAAGTTTCCAAATTTTATACTGTAATATTTAAATGAAGTGATAACTTTGTAACATTGTATATCATGTACTTTTTAAATATTGTAGGAAATAAGACTCAAATTCTGTTCCTATAATTTATTAACATTAATAATATTTAATTTCACTATTTGAAATTTCATCAGTATAGAAGACAAATAAAGTATTTAAAATGGTGATAGTTTACTCAAGTAATTTAAATATATGTTTTTTATAAAAATGATTTTTATAACTGGAAATAGACATTTTATGTAAAATGACTTTTGGCACAGTTTTTTTGAAAAATCACTGGTTTAATATTTGGAAATTGGTACTTATGATGGCTCAAAGAGTAATTATGTATCTGAATAGGCCCCCAACAGATTTTACATCTAAGATAAAGCCAACAGCATATTTAGCCCTATTTATAATCAATTGTAAGCTAAGAGTTGATGGGTGTGCCATATGCATGCATAAATGATGCATTCATCTCTTGCATCTGTTCATATTAGTAATGATAATTCTTAAACAGTAATTTTCATCTTTAAGAGTGTTACAGATTCCAACTAATTAATTAATCCCTTAAGTGCTTAGTTGTATATGGATAATTAAACACACTTTTTGCCAGCAATGCCTATAAAGCAAAAATTAAAAGGGAAATCATAGAAAGACTTTTTTTTTAAATCTTTAGAGTGAAGATATAACTTCATACATTTGTGTTCTCTATTACTACATTTATTAAAACAGTTTCTATAGAAAAATGTTTCCATTTGATTTTGAGAGATGATAATTATTACTATAATTCTTATTTTCAGATTCACAAATAACATTTTTATATGAAATCTATTGCAGTGTGTATATAAGCTTCACTTTGGGAAACATCAAACTCTTAATGATCTTTGGATTTCCTTTTCATGAGAACATTTTGAGAATCACAACAAACACATATATAAAATCTATTACAATATGTATATTGATATTTTGAGTAAACATCAAAATCTTACATGGTCTTGGTTCTCCTTTTCATAACACTCAACTACATCCTTTGGAATGAGTCTTATTTGGAAGGATTTTTCACCTCTCCACTCTACTAAGTGAGCTATCGAGGGAACCAGGAGGATTTTTGGAAAAGACAGTTTGCTTTATGATACCACTCAAGGAATTGGAGATTACTGGAGGTTATTCTCTTTTCTAATTTGATTTCATGTCTTTTGCACCCAAATACCTTCTTTCATGTTTTTTTTTTCTTCTAAATGGTACTGAGCATTTTTTTTAGAATTGATATGAGAAAACTATTATGAAATCAAAACACACAAAAAATAGATTTTGTAATGTCATAGACCTACTGATAGTGATTTATCACTAACACTAAATTCTTCCCCATCAATGCGTCTAAAGGATGCACAATTTAATTTGAGTTATCTCTTCATTGTAAGGGGTTTACTCAGATGCTGCAGAAGTTTTAACATTTTTCATTCCATTCACTACTTTTTGCTTTGATTAAATATTTCAATATAATGTTTTGTTTCTTAACACATCTTGTAGCCTCACAAGCTTAGGTCATGTTTTATATAGTTTTGTAAGTAAAGTGTGCATTCACCAAAGATAATTGATTTACTGCTATATAGCACTTGAAAAATTTCTGGAGAACATAGGATATAACTAAAATTTTCTAAAGATCAAGACAAGATAAAATTTATTTATATAGAAGTACTGGGAGAAGAAAACATATTGTAAATATTAGGATTTATATAAGAAATGTTTTTTCTTTAGTTAGTCAACATTATTGAAAAATGTATGTTTACTTATCTAGGTTAGTATGTTAATCCATATACTATAAAATAATTAAAATACTGCAAATTAATAAGTGTAGGCTACAATAATGATCTGCTTTATTCATTTTATAGATATAGCAGCATCCATATTATCATTTAGGCATATGAATTGTGTACCAATTACTACAGATAAATTATAGTAGAACATCCTAGGCACATAATGAATAATTCTAAACTATTTAGTAAATGGATGGTCAAGATGGAAAAGGCATATTTCTTTTTGTAGGGGGTTAGTATTTAAAGTGGGACTGGCACTGTCTTTCATCAAATTTTTCTTACTTTTTTGACATGATGATTTGTTTTGTCTATTTTATTAAATTCCATATTAACAATAGCTTGAGGTAACATAGCCATAATTTTTATCTGTGCAAATTACTTCCTTCAATGTAAAGAAGCAAATTCATGTTGTTTATATTATCTCTAGTACTAAATTATATTTTAGAAAATATTTTTTTCAACTATAACAAAAGAAAAATGAATATCTATGAAAATATCTTTTCATTCCATGAAAATACATTGTAGCATCCATTTGTTCTGTAAGGACATTTTAAGTAAATTTAAATATTCCAACTTATCAATGGTGTCAAGGTAACTTGAAAAGAAATTTTGAACAAAGTAATCAGGATGATTGGGGTCATGGTGACAGATCAGCTAGATTGTTATTTTGAGAGTATTGCCAGACTGAAATTTTTGTGAGAGAGTTTCTAATTTCATGATATATAATTTGGGGAAGCAGTTAAAGATGGAAAATAACAGAACTTCAGGATACTATTTGTCTGTATTCTTTGATATGTATTATTTTTATGACATTAGATTGATCTACTTACTGTTATCGCACTCTAGTTTCTCAATTACATTTTAATCAAAGTAATATTGGTATACAACACTGCACATGATCTAAAGGCATACAATCACACCATGAAGGTATATGTTATTTCACTACATTTAACACCAATGCTCTGGAAGTCCTTTATTTTCAGCCATTGTGCCTCCTTCTCAATCTGCTCCTCATCTTTCACCTTCTCCCTATGATAGCCTAAATTTTAATCAGATGTCTAGAGTTTGTTATTGGCTTGGATTTATCTCACCCTTGATTTTATTTCCTTACATCCCACATATAAGTGACCCTGATCAATATTGTCCCTCTTCCTGATGCATTTTGTTTACCATAATACCCTCCAACCCTACTCATATTCTTGCAAAGGGTAAGACTCCCAACATTTTTGAAAGATATGAATATCTGGGGTTTGTTGATATAGACTAAGTAGATAAAGAATCTACTTAAGACTGGCTGGAATGTAATCTGGGTATGTTGAGGATAGTTTATAATATAAAAGTTTTTAACCAGAAAGGACAATGAAAACAAATTTGCATTTTCTCAAGTAAAACATAGTGATGCAACGATATGGTGAAGATCAAAAAGATCTATATGGTGAAAATCAAATAGAGTTACTGTTATTTACTCCAGAAACTATTGCTTCTGTTAGTCTAGAATTCTACCTAATGGCTGTCCTTTTGCAAGTTTCCAATCTTCAATTTTCTCAGTAATTTGGGATTAGTGATAAAATCTATTTCATAGGCTTTTTAAGTAAAGTAATTGAGATAATAGAAGTATGTGTATATAAAGAATAAACTGTTTTTAGTGCCTTAAAACACTTAGAATAAATACTTTGAATATTCTGTATTATGAATGTTGAATATTCTTTATAATTACAAGATACAAATATATGATACAATTTAAGGAGAAGATATTTGTCTAAAATATACTTTTTCATTAATCATCTGAAAATGATTTAAAAAGAGATGAATATTGTTAAGAAAATCCTTTGTGTTAAAGAAGTCATTCTTTAAAATTAAAGTACACACTTTGAAATGCAAGGTAGTAACTTACTGAAGGTGATAGCATATTTTTTTCTGCAGATTCAAATTTTCAGATATTAAAAAGGAAAACAATACAAATTGGGAAATGTTAGCAATAGAATGTCATTTAGTAGGTAAAAGGAGACAAAACACAACAGAAATCATTGACTTATAAAGCTAACATTTATAAAATGTAGTAGAGGGAACAATTTTAAAGTGGTTATGTTTAAGCTCCATATAATGTACAACATATATTGAAAAGCAATTTAAGTTAAGAAAGCATTCATTTTTTTCTAAGGTATAACTTCCTAAAGATAAATTTTAAAAATACTGGAAGATTAAAAAGAATTTTGTTTCTCCTAATATATTTTTCTCTTAATTATGAGTCCTATAATTAGAAGAAGGCAAACATATAATTTTAGGAGCTGCTGGAGCAACTAAATTTGATCAAGGTAATCACTCAAATATAAAAAGAATACTTAATATGGTAAACATCTTTATTTATATAGCACATGCTTACTCTTCTGTACATGTTGTACAATATGACATGTACACAATACTTACAAAATTATGTGCAAAACTTTAAAATCCATAAACATTCTATGTAAAAATGCACACATATCATATCCTGAGGCACTGCTTGTGACTTAGTGAATGTAATGAGTTAGTGCTATCAGAAAATCATAAATCAATGGTAAAATCATAAGGTTATAACTTTATGATGAAATAGAATGTGTTTTTAATCTACATAAAGGAATTTATTTGACAAAAATATAAAATCCTTCACATACTACCCAAAGCAGATGACTTGAACATGGTATTGAATTTCATTTTAATAAAAAATATTGCTATAATTTCATTATAAAACAAATTACAAACTGTGAACTAAAAAGAACTTTTAAATTATGTGATATATAAATGTGATATATCAATATCTACAACTTAGCTGAGTAATCAAATAGTTCATAGGATTTTTTTTTCTTTAACCTCTAGGAAATGGAAACCTTGGGAAAAAATAATAGCTTTCTCATTTTGAATTGCTTTTAGAACCTCACCATTTTGCTAATTACTCTACCTTGTCCCTATCTCTGACATTTTGTCAGTTTTACTGAGGTAATGGTTGCATATATTATTGAAAATTTATTTCTGAAAGTCTAATCTGATAAAAATTTACATAACTGTTGATTGCAAATCAAGACGCTGAAGAGGGGGTAGAATGGCAAACTAAGTAGCTAAAAACTTTCTGAAGGTTTCATTCTAGAAATAATTCCTTAACACAGGAACCAGCAGATAATAATTTACCTACTTGAACTTATCAATAATCTGCAATCATTAATTTCATTATTAGAATATAGAATTAGAATTTTTCTCTAATGTGAGTTATATTATATTTCATTCTTGGAAAAATAAATATGCAAAATGTCAATTAAAGTTATTGGTAAGAGATTTTTATTAGATCCTTGCCAAAACCTCTAATTACTTGGTTACACATTTTAAAATAGTAAAATTAATTTTTAGAACAGATTTTGTATTGATCAATATTTTAATGTTGCTTTTGTAAAATATGCTGAGCAAAACAAAAATAAAACATAATTCATCTTAATAAGTATGCGACTACTTAGCGCAGAAAAACAAACAAACAAACAGAAACACAAGTAATTTGCAATTTCAATATTTTGTGTTTGATGCCTAACGTTTCCCTTAAATTTGTGTGGATCTGCAGTCCTAGTAGATTGACGACTAGGTTTGTCTGTTGGAGAAGTAGGGTTTTATGCAATGCTCATTCAATATTTGGGGGGGTTCTTGATAAAATAACTTTGAGACTGAAACAGGAACTTTAACTCAATATAAAGCATCCAAATATATCTTCTTTGATTTGAAGAAAAAATAGTTTAACCTTACATCTCCATTAGTCCCAACATCAGGTAGAAAAGAGCAGAGAACAAAAATAATGTCTCTTAAAAGGCTAACTCTGAGGCTCAGTCATAATATCTAAGCACAGAAGATCAGTCTAACCTGAATGGAAAATGATCATGATTTTAAATTCAGTATTCTCCCTCCAAATTAATTGGGAGTTACACAATGCATCCAGGGACCAGACAAACTAATCTTGCCACAGGAAACAGTATTGTAAGGAAATACATAAAAGCACATTCTTTCTAGAATTAGGATCAACATCTAGAATTAAGATCAACAAGATATGATTATTTAAACTGTTTATAGATTTCTAACTATTTATCTTTTATATTATAATTACAGATAATATATGAGAAAGTCAATGATTTCTGATATTTTTTGATATTTAAAGCAAAATTGCAAGTCAATGCTTTTGAAACATTTCAGAAGAAAAGATTATAATCCCATGTAAAGTACAGAGTATGGATAACTGAGGCTATATCAGTGCAGAATTTAAATGCTCTAAAAATTAAATTCCTATATTGAAGCTTTATTATTTCACAATTTCCCATTCATAGCTATCATTTAAGAGCACAGTGTATCAGTTTAGGTAAGAATAGTAAAGAGTAAGATTAAAAGTTGATTAAGTTAAAAAAAAAACTAAGATAGATGACTGCATGTGTGTTTATTACAATACTTCAAAGAGATAATATAACAGCATCAGATGAAGAAAACATTGCAATAAAAACTGACAAATAGTGGAACACGACAGAATGTACTGCAATGCGAATACTAGTAGTGGATGAGTATAGCAGAAGTTACAATGTTCTTCCCAAATGATTAATGGTTTAGTCATTTAAGTTACACATTCCTTTAAGGGGTAGCATAGGTATTAAGACAGCCATTTCTATGTAAAGAAGAGAGGAAAGGTGTTTTTCTTTGGAAATGCAGGCAATTATCTTGTAAAGTCCCACAATTAATTCTGAAACTAGAAAACACTAGATGTGAATGCTATCCACTACTTTATAAGCAATGTTGCTATGTACAAGTTATCTGATAACATTAAAAAATGTCAAGCAAATGGGACATGGGTTATGTCTATTTATTCTCAAAAACTTACCTTTCTTTTCAATAACTGAATGATATTGGAAAATGATTTCTGGATATTAATTTTTTGATCTGAAAATTGGGATAATAAATATTTAAACCATGCAGCCTACAACAAGCATGTTTGATAAAGATTCAAGGGATTTTATAAACATGAAATGTGATGACATCTTTAAAGTGCTCATATTATTACCTGTTTTGGCAAATAATAGTTAATCTCTATCCCCATTAATTATTTTCTTTAAGAGAAGCATTCAATAATACTTAGCTGCTTCTTTGCAATGATGATATATAAAATAAGCAAAACATGTTATCATATGTTGTTCATGGAAATGTGAGTTTTTGCAATGGAAACTACAATGTATACATTCTACTTCTTTATATGCCCATGAGACTTTAAAAAAAAAATCCAAACAAATATTCATAGGAGCAATATACATAATTACTACACAAGTATGCAACTGAATGTCCATCTATAATTGAACTGGTAAAAGTGATGTATGCACAAAAAGTCATTGTACCCTATTACTTAAGCATGAAAAGAAATGACATACTATAAATGTATTACATCTTGGGGGACTCTTGAAAGCTTATGCTAATAAAAGAAGCCAGATATATAATACCATATTTTTTTCTTTTAATCAAATGCATAGCAAAGGCAACCCAAAATCAGTACAGATAAAAAGTAGATTAATGACTGCTGAAGCCTGGGGAGAGAAAGGATAGGAAGTGATTGTTAATGGATAGGGTGTCTTTTTCGGTTGATGAAAATATTCTAGAATTATGTTGTGCTGGTGCTAGCAAATTCTTATGAATTTCATTCAATTCTAGGAATCATTGGATTACTCACTTGAAGAAGGTGAATTACACTTGTCTGGAAACATATTCAACAAAATTAGAACTAGGAGGAAATAGATAAAACTTATGAGTTCAGCATAGTTGTCATGGTAAACACTTGCTGATAGTATGCATGAATACCAAAAAGATGTTTGAATATAACCTAATACAATAATAACAAAATTGATAGTGTGTTTGCTTTGCACCAGCAGTTGATTAAGCCCTTTACATAGATTTTCTTTTTTTATTAATCATATAAATATGTTTTGGTATACACAATTCTTCATCTCCCCAGTCTGCAGAAAACTAAAGTTAAGAAGATAGTGAAAAGCTAACATGCTGTTGTTTTGATTCCTAAACTTTAGAAATGAAGTCTCATGAAGCAGAGTGAGTGGTTTTTGCAGGTTCTATTATCTGAGGCTAGCTGGATAAATATATTAGGGAATAGTATAGTACAGCCTTATCATTTTATCATGGGTTCTGAAGCCATAGACTCAAAATTCAATTCTCAGCTCTAATATATATTTTCTCAGCCATATAGTGAAGTCTTACTTTCTCTCTGTCTTAGTTTTCTTCTCAGTCAATGAGATGAGTATGATGATACCTAAGTCATAGGGTTCTGATTTTCAAGAAATTATTCCAGTATTTAGAACTATTTAGAAGAGACTAGACTCTAAGTGAAAGTTAATATTATGTCAAATGGTTAGATCACAAAATCCAGATATTTGGTCAAGCACGATTTTAGATATTTCTTTGAAGCTATCTTTAAGATGACGTTAACAATTAAGTCAGTGAATTTTGAATAAAGCAAATGCTAGATTATTACTCTTTTTAATGTGGTTGAGTCTCAACCAATTCACTGAATGCCATCAGAAAAATGTCTAGCCTCCTGAAGAAAGGGAATTCTGCCGGGCTACAGATTTCAGATAAAATTTTCAACTATTTCCTGGATACCCAAACTATCGGCCTAGCTTGTAAATTCTGGCCTTGTCAGTCTCTGGAATCAGGTTTGCCAACTCCTTTTTTTTTTTTTGCTCTGGGAACCACAAGCTCTCGTTGCCCGGGGTACCACAGACTCAAGCAATCCCCAGCCTCAGCTTCCCAGGTAGCTGGGATTACAGGCGCGCACCACCATGCCCAGCTATTTTTTTTTTTTTTTTTTTTTTTTTGGAACTAGGTCTCACTATGGGCCCCAGGCGGGACTCGAACCGCAATTCCTAACAGCAGCCGCTTCATAGGCTGAGGCTTACAGGCACGAGTCACCGTGCCCGGCCAGGTTCGCCAACTCCTTTAATAAAATCTTCCTTGGGCCTCATTTTTACACACACACACGCACGCACGCACACACGCACACACACACACACACCCCCCCAAGTTTTGTTTCTCTGGAGAACCCAGGTTAATCTATTACATTTTATTCCTGTTATTAATAGAAAGACCATATTGCTAAAAAAATATAATTTGCATCCAAATTTTACAATTACAAAACCCACATTTGTGTTTCTACACAAAACTGTTACGTATTGCAAAACAATCTAGATAGATACATGGGATAATAGAGAAGTATATTACATTGCCCATTTTGAAAACCTTGTCATGCCTGTCTTGAAATTCATAATGCAAATGTGGAATTTGAAGGAAAATACCTATGAAATGTTTAACATTCTTTTTTAAAAAAGACTAACAATCAACAAAGGAAACAAATTAAGTCACATAGAAAATATCTAGAAAGAACCTCTATTGTGTAGAATTGAAGATTCACTTACTCCTAGTTGAGTCGTAGTTGACACTGAAATGCAAGCAGAGAGGATATAGTTGTGTCACATTTTTTATTTTTTGAGACTAAGTCTTTTTTTTTTTTTTTTTTTTTTTTTTTTTTTTTTTTTTTTTTTTTTTTTTTTTGAGACTAGATCTCGCTATTTTTTTGCCTACGGAACCACAGGCTCACGTTGCCGGGGTTACCACAGACACGAGCAATCCCCAGGCTCAGCTTTCCAGGTAGTTGGGATTACAGACACACGCCACCATGCCCAGCTATATTTTTTTGGAACTAGGCCTCGCTACATGCCCCCTGAGGGACTCGAACCGTGATCCCTGGCCCTGGCCGTGGCTTCCTAAACTGTGGCTTACAGACATGTGCCACCATGCCCAGCTGTGTCATATTTCAAATATGTGAAAAAAGAAAGTAACTAGTGGAAATAAATTAAAAAAAAAAATCATACCAAATTTATACTTTTTGAGTCCTTTCTTGATTCCCAGATAACTTCCAACTTTGTGGAAAATTTACTAAAATTCTTTAGAGATTCTTAGTGAACAAAATAGATCTAAACAACAACTGACAGTAGCCAGAATGACAATTTAAATTTTATTTGTGTGAGAAAATGTAATGTGCTAAGTAAGTCTTTAGTTAATGTTTTCATTATCTGTTAAACTGACAATAATGTTTATTTATTGAGATATGACTCAAATCTTTAAAAGGTCTCCCTAATAAAGTGGGTCATATATCTAAGAAATAACATGATTTTTTTCCTGTGGGTTTTGAAGGGTTATAATTTTTTATTTCATTTTATTTTTTGCTTCAGCCCATATCTGAAAACTAATTCCTAGTGAAAAGTCTTACTAAAAGTCAAAGCAAATTGATAGCAAAGCCACAAATAGAACCTAGTAATTCTTATTTTCAGGTCCAGAATTTAATCATTGAACCAGACGATTTGCCACTTTCTCTGACTGATCACCCTTAGCATTTAATCCTTCTTCCAAGATTCTCATTTATAGTTGTGACATAATTCAAAATTTCTACATGGTTCATGTGGCAGACAAAGACATGCACGGGATTAATTTGTTGAGGATCAACAAAATTACAAAATTGAAATGGTCTGGGAGAATAAACCTAAATATGCTTGATGTTTTATAATGGAATACTTCTGAGAACATGACAAAGATGTGCAGTGTGTCACTGCAATAATCCTATAGCCTTACTTACTCTATCAAATGCACACAGTGGTTGGAAACTAGATGGCAATAAATTTTTTACCAGTGATACATATGCATAAAGACACATTCCAACTGGAAGATACATTAATACATTTCTATCTGTTTGCAGGCTGATGTCCTGAAACCTGCAAGGGTTAAGCATTCTACCTCCTGAAATTAGTGTCCTAAATTTAACAGAAAAGTACAAAATATGCAACTTTTATAATATCATGTGTTTCAGATATAACCTTATATATAACTTCATATAAATTCAATATGGTGAACACCTCATTAATATATTTTTTTTATAAAATAGTGAAATGCAGACTCTCAATATTTATTATCTCCCTGACTCCACATCCCAGAGACACAAGGACAAATGTGCACAAGGACAAAAACACCTCCTTATGGCAATAATAATGTTGATCCTATATCTTTCTGATGGACTTTAGCCTTCTTTGACAAGTCCTTTGCAGATGTCTTCTTATTTACAAAGATAATAGTTATTTTTTATAGACATCTGCATAGAATTTCAGATTTAGACCTTTAATTTAGATTGGACATACATCCGCCAATATATATTTTCTCAGTGATCTCTATAAAAACCAGAACTCTATATGCAAGTACTGTGATGTTGCTCTGAGATAGAAACAGCATAGATTCTGTACTAATAACCTGATTACTACCTAGGAAACCATATTCTTATTATGATGATTTTTAAATTTTAATAACTATTTTCTGAAAAATGAATATCAGTTTATGTTTTCCCCTTTCTTTGTGAAATATTTTAGCTTATCTCAGCTGAGAAATTCTGTCACATAAATTAAATGTACAGTTAAATGTATAATTCCATTTGCTCTTAGTAAATTCACATTTTTATTTCTGAGATATTTTGCACTGGTATCACTCACTTGATAAATTCAGAAACACTCAATATATTTATTTTTCTCTCATATTAATACTGTAAATATCATGATCTTTAAATAACTACCAAGCAATTACAATCTTTGTTCCAGAGATTGTAGTTGATATTTTATATGTTTTTATATTTTATGGAAGTGTTTTCTGTGTCAAAAATTGGACATTGGAGACTATCAGGGGTCAAAATTCTAACAATACTTTTTAAATCTTTCTTCCTATAACTTTATATAGTTATATTGGAAGAATGCAAAGTTCCAGAGGGAGAACATAGGGCTAAGTCAGTCATTATTAGAGTACCAGCTCATTAGAATTTTAATAGGTCTACTCTGAAGACACTGAGAGACACAAAGAATAGGACCTGGTTCTTTCAACCAAAAAAAAAAAGGAAGAGCTAACATTTTTTTTTCTGTTGAAAGATAGGTTTTTCTAAAGAATGATACTGAAAGTTTAGCATTATTTGATAGAGAACTTCCTAGATCAAAGTGATTCACATAAACATTTATTTATGTGTACAACTAGACAACCATTAGTGTTAAACTCCAGCAAGATGGTATCCAAAGATACAACATTAGATGTAGTCCATAATGATTTAACTGGAAAGAATGTTCTCTACAACATTAGATGTAGTCCATAATGATTTAACTGGAAAGAATTATAAACTTTCAACAATGGTCCAATCATGCTTTGATAGTTGAGTTAGCAGAAAATGTTCGGATAAGGTCAGTAGTGGGAAAATCTGACTGGAACCATTTTGAATCATTTTTGAATCATTTTTATCTGTTTATAATTAGCTCAAACAGGTTTGATCTATTTTGAGCTAGTATAATCAGGTTTGAAAAGGTTGGAATTAGTATGAACTTGTAAGGGCTGGTTTCAACGGACTGGAACTAGTTTGATTTGTTTTGAACTGCCTTGAACCAGTTTGAACTGGATGCATCAATATGAATTGGCTTTTGGATTGACTAGTTCTAGGTGACTCAGATAGGTTTCAGTTGACTTATATTGGTTTCAGCCAGTTCAGTCTGTTTCTAGTCCATAAATAGGATCAAACTATTTCCTGACCATGAAAACAGTTCAAACTCATTCAAACCAGTTCAGACCATTCCAAGCATTTCTAATCATTTCTAGCTAATTGAAAAAGAATCAAACAAGCTCCAGCTTGTTTGTACTGATTCCACCCAGTTTAAACAGGTTCCAGCTCATCCACACTAGTTTTAGCCAGTTCAAACTGTTATAGCCTACAAATGACATCCAAATAGTATCTTCCATTTGAAACCAGTTGAGACTAGTTCAAACTAATTCAAGCTAGTTTCAGTTGTTTCTAAGTGTTTCCACCAGATTCAAGATAAGTCAAACTGGTTGCAGTCCATTTAAACTTATTGAAAGCATTTTTAATGGTGTCAAACCAGTTCCAGAATGTTAAAACCACTTTAGACCAGTTCACTCTGGTTCAGAACATTTGCACCTGGCTCTAACAATCTTTAGATTGTTAGATTTGTTTAATTTGGACAGTTTAAACAGGTCCAAATTAGTTACAGCATGTACCAGCCAATGCTAATCATTTCTTGAGGATACGTGGAATGAGGCTAACCATCTTGAATGCTTGTTTCTGATTTATGATGTTGTCTGTTGCCTGCAACCTAAGTGTCTATGAGACAGAAGAATGTTGTTGGGTTGCTGAGTCAAGTAAGAAGAAACAGAATTTTCTTTAAGGCAAATGGAATTGAAGGAAGATAAGGGATTCAAAATAGGAACCGAAGTTTAAACTGTTTAAGTCAGATGAAATCAAATGCAGTGTGCATGGAAAAGATGTATAAGGATGAGGCTATGTAACTAATGGAAGAGTAGTTTTTCTCTGATGAACCTATTAACTCTTTGCATTAAAAACATAGAGACCTTAATGAAGAAAATAAATTGCTTGTGCTTTGTGAGATAGTTTCCTACATTTTAGAGAAAACCTCCTTATCGTATAATTATGTTATGAGAATTATTATCATTCAGATAATTTAACTAGGAGATTTATCATCCTGAAATTACAGGACTAATCACAACTATTTAATTCATTAATATTTGTTAACACTTAAATATCATATTGATATTGTAGAAAGTTGACCTGTATCTATAAATTAGATGATTTGTATCTATACTATACCTACTATTCAACTGTCAAAATAGTAAAAAGTGTTGTAATTTTTTAGAATATTTGACTCTCACATTAAAGTGTTGCCATGGTTTATAACTGCCATAAGTCACATATGATGAAGTTTTTATATTTAGGGTACTCCAAATAGTTTTAGGTTACTGGGTCAGTTGCCTCCTAGAAAATATAGCTTTAATGGATGACAAAAACATGCCTACCAAGGATAAATAATGTCATTGAATATGTGTGTGTAGCCACATATTATACACACACACACACACACACACACATTTTTCCATTTTATTGTGTTTTCTCTGAATGTCAAGTAGCAATTGTGTCAGGTGCTTAATTATATCTAAAATTCACAAGGCCACATATCAATAAGTCATATAGAGTTATTTATAATTTTATTAAGTAATCCACTATATTAGCTAATTATTAGTAAGCCAGTGGCTTATGGGATGCTGACAAAGCTTAATTCCAAGTAGTTGTCATAGCAATTAGCTCAAAGAGACAATTTATTTTCTGATATAGACAAATTATTGATTTCAAACCCTACCTCATTTTATACACCTCTACAGAAATTGAAATAATTATAATTAATTATATGTATAAAATACAATTAAGTATATGTATATGAAATCTTAAAGATACATATTAATAACATTGATTTTTTTACAAGTAAAATTTATTTTACACTTACAAAAAGAGCTGGTTAATGACTTTTAGAACTTTGTCCTATTCAATTCCCTTTTAAAAAATATTTAAAACTTGTTTTATTATATTTTTATATGGTTATTGTTTGTATAGCTATTGTTCCTCTTAGATATGGCCCTCCCATCTGTGATACACCCACATATTGCCACTCTGCTTCCCCATGTCTCCTTTCTGAACACTCCAGCTCCTCTTGCTGAAAGTCATCTATCAGTGGTTGGGCCACAATTCTCATACTTTTGTTGAGTAGAACTTGTCTCCTGGAGCACAGCAGAACTGGGCGCTCATATCTCCAGAAGTTAACTGTGAGGCAGGTATCCAGACAAAGCATGTCAGGAACATCTTGTAGGATGTTCAGGAACATCTTGTAGGATGTGGACAGATTGTGGAATTTGTTATCGGACACGGACCTCTTTAATTTTCTTTTATTTTCATCCACTCTCCTATTCCAAATAACATATATAATTCACTTCTATTTGTTTCATGGAAGCAGTAATTAATCACAAACTCAACTGAATAAGCATGAACTATTCTAGAATAGGTTAATAATCATTTAGATAAAAAAAATCAGAAAGCCGGGCCTTAAACCCAGTGTAGATACTATTTATCCCTATATACATTTTTAGTTTTAAGTAATTAAATCTGGCTTTAATTTCATGTTATACAAAACAAAATGACCAAGATGGCTTTTAATTCTAATAATTACTTAACATATTGATAATTTTCTGATTAGAAAATATCATGGTGTTATTCTTGCTCAACAGTTAAAAAAAGCAATCTGTAAGAGCTATTCACTGCATTTCAAGCATACGTACTCTTTGAAAACAATTAACATATTTGCTTGTTATTGAAAATCTTTGAGGATAGTGATGAGTAAAAGAAAATAATTTCTTTTATATATGACCCTAGAATTCTGAGAAAGTACAATTTGTGCTTTGCAAATCAGCTTGGAATTTGTGCTGTTGTTTTCGCCAGGAAATATCAAGATAAATAGTTCACAAAACAGAAACGATATTTTTCTTCACCTAAGCTCCTGCTTAAATGATCAAAACCTGAGATGTGTGCAAGTTTCTATGAAATAGCTAGCGATTTTAAGCTTAGGAGAAGAAATGACATGGATTATTTTGAAATTTCTGAATCAATCGTCATATACATTGGATACATTGAATACTCATATTTTTGACTCCTTAAGGTACCAAAAATAAAATAGATTTTGAGTAAAGAGACTGGTTAATATGGCATGTGAATTTTCAACATTAACAAAATCCTTATCTTTACTAGAATGTGAATGGGGATTTTTAATTATTTTAACTTGTATAGTGAGAGTTCAGGCTAAATTTAGTTTATAAAGCTCTAATGAAGCTGTTGTAATACAAGATATTTTATAGTGTATAATTATTTGTGTATGGTAGTTGGAAACTATCTGGGATATTGGAACACAGAGTTATTCCTGAGAGTAAACAGAAAATTCAATATCATTATTTAGCAATATTCTTTTCATCTTAAGTATTACATTTCACTAAATATCAATAGGAAGGTATTTTTAAGTTTCATCATTTATATAAAATACAATCATCTTATTTGATTTTATTCTTTCTGATACTATTGCATCTTTGTATCTTTTTATAAAACTGAAAACTTTGTTTATATAACCTCAAAAACAAAAGAAAATACTAATTTGAAGTATTCTTGTTTTTCCAGTCTATCAATCAAATATGTGTTTATTGATTAAAATATTCTTTCTAGGATTTCATTTTTTTAAAATACTTAATGTGTGATATCTTATGCCAGCAATAGTTCTAATTTAAGAACACATGTATCTGAATTCTTAAAGTGCTGATAATTGAAACTTTAATTCCAGCACCAGTCAAGTGTAAAAGTCAGTCACGACTAATTCCTAACAGAAGATGGAAGCTGATGCCCATTATTCTTTATGCTTTGTACACATTGTGCCCAAAATAAAGCCAATGGCCTGTATATTGGTAGGTCAAAAAAGCTTTTCAAAAATTTCCCTCTTCAAATTTACGCAATTGGGCATTTTTCTAAGTTGCATATTCATATCTAAGGGCAATTGGTGCTGGAGTTAATCACTTTTTAGCAATACCTGGAGACCTATATAATTCAGTGGCATTAGTAATACAATAAATAGAAGGAATGATGGAGAGTTCCATAATGATGCTATTCCTAATATTGCCAGCCTATTCATGACCACCTATTTGCCCCCAATTCTTAGCTCAGAAAAGTCTGAAGGTTTCCATCAGTTGAAAAGCTGTTCTGGGTTTTAGACCTTTAGCTTTAACATGTAGTAGTCAGCCAAACGGTATTGTTGTTGTTATTGTTTTTTTTTTTTTCTTTCGATTCTTCATTTTCACTGCTGACTTCACATTTTCTCTTTAAAATTTCTCAATTGAGACAAAGTATTGAATGTAAGATGTCAGAAAACTTTTGTTCAGAAAGGCACTGATTCTGAACCCAGAAATTCAATGACATAGTACTGATTTTAGTCAAATTAAGAATTTATCTACTAATTTAATAGACATTAGAGTTCTCTACTGACTTGGCCTATCTGACTTTGCCTATCAATGGGAAAATATTTTGTCATCAAAAAAACGGCTATTCCTCAATTTCAAAAAATATTAAACAGTAAATTGACTTGTCTGGAGTAATTTTTATACTAAAAATACGTTTTTGTTCATAACATTTACTTCAATAAACTAACAGAAATGTTGCCTGATTTTCATTAATAAATTTAACTAGATATACTTCCACAAATCCTCCCCATAATGTTTTATTAAATATTTTAATATATTTTAAAACATAATATCTCAGTTTTAAGTTTGTCATAGCAATAGTGACAAAGCAATTCTTTCTGAGTAGAATACCTATCAAACAAATTTATAGAGCTAGAAAAAAGAGAATCCTTACTTACAAAGTCTGACATTCAGAGGTACAAAGAGATTTGAAAGAGTATATTAAGGCTGAATTTTAAAATGCCTTGTATTTGATTATAACGAGCCAAATTTATACTTTTAACATTGTCCTCTAACCATTTTTTTCCCCTCTATTACTCTATAGAAATGTTACTGACAATAAATATTCATTACATTTCTTTCAGGTAGTATACACTTACATTTTCATATTAATAAAATTAAAATGTTCTTGTATGGAATACTTAAACAATGCTTTAATTTGGCTTTATTTTTTATATGGGCTCAATAATTCCTCAACAAAGAATGTATTTACATTTAAGGATTTCTAATGTTCTACATATGCCACCCTTTTTCACATAGCCAATGAAGTAGAAACAAGAAAAGTTTGTGTTTCACTCATATCCATACCTATAAAGACAGTATATTTTTTGGAAACTGGCATATTTATTTCTTAATATCTAAATATCTTCTTAGAGAGTATTTCCATCCAATGGTGTTTTTAAATGAATTATAGAATCATCATGACAAGTTTGAAGTATTATAATAGTAAATCTTTTATGTCTGCATCACTTTATGTTTTATGAATCATATATTCAAGCATTATCTCATCTAATCTTCAACATAAGCATTTACTTTAGAGGACTATAGTTTTATTGAATCATAGTTGGCATAAAATTATATAGAAGTATGGTGTAAAAGTTTGTTGATTTGATATCCTACATAAAGTGATCATTATAGAATTATTTAATATTTCCATTATGTCATTTTTTTCTAGTAACATTTAAAACATAGTCTCTTAACAACTCCCATGTATAAAATGCATAGCTATTTATTGTAACCAATATGCTTTATATTAAATGTTCATAAGTTATTTCTCTTATAATTGGAAATTTGTACTATTTGTCCTTTTCTCACATCCACCAACCTCTGATAATCACCATTCTATTTTATGCTTCATTAAATTCAGATTTTATAGGTCACATATATAAGTTATATTATAAGATATTTGTCTTTATTTAATTTGTCTAAATTAGCATAATATCAAGTTCTATATACACTGTATTAAAGTAGAAAGTTGTTCTCTCCATGGCTGAATAATATGTCATCACACACACGCACACACACACACACACACACACACACACAGACATCAAGTCTGCCTCATGCATTTATCCATTAATTAACATTTGGTGGTTTTCAGAACTTTTATGAGTACTATTGGATTCAAAATGAAATCGAAGATATCTCTTCTATACACTGAGTCTGAATTCCAATTTGTACATTTATTTGAATAAGTAATTAGTATTATTTATGTTGTATTTCTCATCTCCATGTGTCCCCACCTTATTAAGAATCTGTGTGGGTGCATGTAAATGCACATTTGAGCCCAAGTATAGGTGTGTGAAAGAGCTGGAGAGAGGGAGGAGAGTTTGTGTCCTTTCATCAGGATTAACTTTTATTATCCTTGTATATACATGGACTTATTTTCCAAAAAAAGCCAAATGTTCAGAATATTCTAGCTCAAATTCAGAATTGTATATTGTTATTATATAATCATTCTTGCGTGCAATAATGTGAGATTAATTATTTCATATGAGGAATCTGATGACAGTGTAATAAGAAAAAAATGACACTCTATGTAAAAGAAGCACATAAAATCCTCAAACTAGCAGCATAATGGAATTAAGGAAAAAACTGTTAAATCCTCCATTTAATTTAGCAATAATAACGGGGCCTTGAAAATTTATTTTCAAAGAATTCACATTGAAATGTTTGGCCATTGAAATCACTACTTTTAAAGAAATGTTTACAATATGCAAAATATTTTGCAATTAATGCTTTTTTTAAAAGAAGAAATAAAATTTCTACATAGTGCATATGACTTTCCTGCAGTGTGAAAAATAGATACTTGTTTTTTGTTACTGATTCCTGGAGGTTATTTTTAATTAAACAAAGGCATCCATAATGAATACCCCTAAATATTTAAAATGTATGTGCATTTATGCATGTGTAGTATAAACTATTGCTATCCAAGACTTCTGACTATTACTTCCAATTAAAGAATGTAGAATGAGAGAAAGTACAAATATCTGATAACTTGCTATGCTGTGTACACACAGGAATTTCACTTAGTTCTTTTGACATTTTAGAAAAGCATTGAAAGTATCTCTTGAAACTTCAGAAAAATAATGCATGCATAATATTTTGTTCTGTGTAAGAAACATAGCATATTGAAGTGAAATACCACCTTGCAATCCATTCTATTCACCTCATTTCAGATTTAAAAAATGTGTATAATATGAAATAATGAGTTGTATTATTTTGTAGATATCTATTCCATTTTGCCAGCACCATCTGTTGAAGATACCATTGGATTCATTGTTGTAAATTAACTATTCTTATAAATATGGGCTTATTTTTGAGATCTTGTTTCTATTGCATTGATTGAATATTTATTTGTATCCAAATACCAAATTGATTTGAATAATACGACTTTATAGAGAGGAGTTTGATGTCTAGGAATGTGATACACTCTTTTTTTTTTTTTTTTTTTTTTTTTTTTTTTTTTTTTTTTTTTTTTTTTTTTTGTCAAGATTACTTTTACTTTGAGTATTCAAGGTCTATTTTGTCAAGGTCCATTTCCCAAAGTCTATTTCTCTATTCCTATTTCATAGAAGGATGCCATTGTATCTTTGTTAGGAATTACATAGAATTTGTATATTGCTCGGGATAAAATGGCTATATCAGCAATGTTAATCCATGAGCAAGGAATATATTTCAACTTCTTTGTCATCTCTTTAAAGAAAAGACTCCTTTGAGAATGTATTGTAGCTTTTGTTAATTCAGTCTTTCATCTCCTTTGCCAGTTTTTTTCCTAGGTATTATTATTTTTGTTGCAGTTGTAAACATAATTGTTGCTTTGATTTTTTGTCTTCTGATTCAGGGTTGACTTATAGAAATTGAATGCATTTTTAGATATTGATTTCATAGTCTGCAAACTCACTGTACCGATTCATTTTTTAAAACATCTTTTTAGTGTATTCTTTTTTACCCCCTTAATTTATGCTTTAGAGTTCTCTACAAATACTATTATGGCCTATGTAAATAGTGATAGTTTTACTTCTTTCCCAATTTAGAATCCTTTTATTACTTTTTCTTACCTAACTGGACTGGCTAGGTTTGTAATACTATGTTGAATATGAGTGTTTATAGCCTTTGTGCCTGACCTTAGAGAAAAAGGAATGTTAATTTTTTTAGGTTATTTTTGTCCAGGTTTGCTATAGATTTTTTAATTTGTTTTATACTTAAATATATACATGTATATATACATGTATATATGTATATATATGCCAATTTGTTGATATTTTCTTAGATGGTATGACACCAAAATAGAATGAGAGATCTATGATAACACATTTAAAAGTTTCTATATCTGAAATGATATATAAGGATGGTATTATTAAAATTGAAGACTGGATATGTTTATATAAAATAATACCAAATATTATTTTATTAAAACCATTATCCTTATTCTCATTATTTCCTCTAAGGTAATCATTACTTATTGCTTAATGTTTTGTTACTTATGAGTGCATGTAAACATGTAAACATGCACAAGTCATTTTGTATGCACTTATTTATAGAATTAATAAACTTTTCAATATATATGAAAATGACTGTTTTTCACCTTGCTATTCTTTCACCATAATAGGGAAAGGTACATAGTAGGTACTTGGCACCTATTTATTGATTGAAGGAATCAGTGAGTATACATTATTAAATTTTAAATTTAAAAATTATTAAAATAAACCAAGTTTCATAACAATGAAACTGGATTTTATGGGTATCAATTTGTTTTAGATGCTTGGAAATTTTACATACCTCTATTTATACTAGCAAACATATGGAAAATTTGTTGCAGAAGCTAGTTTTTGTAAGTATAGACCTCTGATCACGTTTAAAGTAGCTAACTTTAACTCATACTGACCCACTATTTATATTTCGCTTCCATAGAAAGCCTTTTCAAATACTTTAGGATTTGCTGGTGTATACTTTTATAGCTTTGTACACATAGCTGAAAAAAATCTTTTGCTCAGTGTCTATCTTTTCTCAAAGAAGTAACATTGCCAACATTGCCTAATTCAAGGACCATGTCTATGTTGCTTACTTAGGATTCTTTGGCATCTAACATAATCCAATAAGCCTTTTATTAATTCCCGGTAGCATATCATTTGACTAAAAAGCAGAACTGTTTTTCTGGTTATAAAATTATTGATGAAATATTGCCAGTATGTATATGTGATACTATATACCTATATGTGGTATATGCTAAGACATGGCTTTCATATTCTTAATAATTTTATAATAAATATCTCCCTTTCTGAAAAGCTTGAGTAGCTCTGGATTTGTTGTATCCAAAGCATTGTAGCTAAAAGATAGGATGAGTAGAAAGGTAACACCAACAAAATATAATTGGAGATTATTAACATTGGGAAGCCTAAGATGCTCAATTAATAGTTAGAAGATTAATGATTCTTAGTGAATTGATGTCACACCTCAAGTTAGTTCATATGAAGGATTTTTCTGACTGGATGAGGAAAGAAGAAGACAGGATATATTATTTAAAATATACCAAGTTGTTGAATGATTAGGTTGAAGTCATTGCATACTCAGAAATATTTGGCAAGTATATTTTGAAATCTGTTTTGTTGTTTTAATTACTATAGGTTCTTAAGAATCTTTGAGAACTATCATTTTACTCAAGTATAACAATAGAAAAGAGAAATGGAAAAGCTGTGCTTCAGAGCAGCAAGAGGATGCATCTTGCAAAACATTTGCAACTTGGGTGGAAGGAATCCAAAGTGGGCAGAAATAATACTGAGGTAAGGGGCCCTTGGAGGTGCCAACTGTATACTGCAAGACCAACTCTTTTGTACTACACCAGAATCTGCCTTTTAATACATTTATTTGTCTAAAGAAAACCTCCTTCGTTTCTAACCAAACCTGTCTCTCCTCCTTTTTACTACCAAACTGAAAACACAAATCACTGAGGCACCTTTCCTGATTAACCCCGACTCACTGATTGCTTTTTTTTGTTTACTTCTCATCAGAACTTGCATAGTGGTTGTGCTATGTTAATTGGCTCTCATTTATTTGCTGCTTTTTAAAGGTTGTTAAATCTTTTTAATCTCCCTCTAAACTGTCAACTCTTTGAAGTCAGATTCTGTGGATTTTATTTCTTTTATGCCTTCTCTCAATATAAGCACTGTGGAACTAAATTAAGGCAGTCTCTGAGACAGATTCAGCATTTCACTGAAGTAATGCTATTGTGAAAAAAGAGATACATGTGCTATGAAATGCTCTGAACTACAGAAGGCAATTTCTTCTTTAAACTATATGTATGTTTAGAATTGAGAAACTATCAGTTTGGCATGCAACATGCAATTACCTATGGACATTTTTAATTATCACTTCTGATGTCAAATTTACATACAATATAATGCATCCTTTTTGTGTGTACAGATTGATATTTTTTGGCATAGGTATACTGTTATAAATGGTGTGCTCCAATCAAGATATAGAATAGTTTCATGATCCTAATGCACTTCCCCTACTCTCTTCTCATTTAGTCATCTTCACTAATGTCTGAGGCAAAAATGGATATAATTTCTGTTAAAAAATTTAACTTGATGTAAAAAGAATTTATCTGTAGGTATTTTATATCAATGATACATTTCTATTTGCATTTTGGGTCATAGTCTTAATTTATATTCTTAGAAGCAAAAAGAATAAAGAATCATAACATATTTTCAGAAAAACCTAGGGAAGAAGAGGGAGAATTCCCACAACTGAGCATTTAATCTTACCTCAAATATTCAATTAATTCTTTATTTTTTGTCCCAGACTTTACTATGATAAATTAGTGCTTACTAGTCTTTGTACATACTATAGAAAATGAATGGTACTGGATAGCAATATTACTGAGAGGATGTTTTGCCTTTAATACAATTCAGTGTATATTAATATAATTTTCATTTGTATCATAGCAACTTATTTATAAAAACTATTTTAATTACTGATTCAGTTTAATCACTTTAGTTCCATGAAGGAATTCAGAAGCACATAATCATGAACTGAAACTTATTCTTACTGTTGTGTTGTGGTCATTAATTTGTTTGTATTTCTCCCTTTTGCAGATTTACAGGCTTTAAAATATTTTATTGCAATTGTACAAAATGATAGAAATGTAAATTCTCTGATGAAAATTATACTTCAGTTCTGAAAAATTATACTTAATAATTTAAGTATAAGAAATCACATTGTCCCCCAAGCGTCTGTAACATACGCTTGAATGTTAAAGAAGAAACAATATTTCATAGTTAAAGTTCATGTTCCTTGAAGGTCCTTGTTATGAAAAGCTACGCTCTTCTTTATATTACTCTGATAAATTCTGTACTTTATTAGGATTCAATCTTTGCTTGGCAAGGTGTTGTGGCATATATTATATAAAGAATTGAGAAAGAATATTTTGCATGTAGACACAACACTTTGAATATATTAAGAGATAGACATTAATCATCTTGGTTTACTGACTGTTACATTGAATTGACTTATAAATTGCTTTGAATCTGGTTACTTTATGCAAGGCACTTCAGGTAAAAATATTTAATAAACAAAGAAGTGTAGGAAGTAGCAGTTGGTTGACTTATTTTTATAACTTTCTTGAAATGATACGAAGTTTTTGGAAGTATATCTAAAAGGATTTAAAATTTTCTCATGAATAATTTTACAGTTCCAAAGAGGCTGGTTTCATGATAGGAAAACTATTCATTTATGTTTGTAAGCTGGTCTTTGAACTGTGCTCTGAACTTACATAGCTCATTTTTGAGGCGGTAGTTTGGGTGGCATGCCCTGTAGTTCTTAAAAAAATTATTTTCCTAACAGTTTTTTTTATGGTAATGATAATTTATTACTTTAACTTTAGATGTTCATTATTATTCTATTTCTTTACTCAAGCCCTAGTATACTTCTAAAATGTGAAATGAGAAATGTAACTACCAATCCAGTTTTTCTAGACGTATAATTTCAGATACATTGAAACTAAGATTTTTATATATTTTTACATACTCTGACATCACACTCTATATAGCTACTATTGTCATAAATTTAAGTAATGATTCCCATGAAATAAAGACTTTAAAAATATGTGCATCATAGTCAAAGTATGATTTACATTTTAATATTCAACTTAATTTAATTTTCTATATTATGAATCTATGAACTCATTTTAGATGTAGTTCATAGAAGAGATGGAAAAACCTGAAAAAGAGCCAATGGAATATCATCAAATCTATTGAGTTAATGAGCACCAAAAGTGTAATTTAAACAAGGAATATGTTCTGTCTCTTTCTATGCATGTCTGAGGATAGTTTGGGTATTAGACTGTGATCATGTTTATTTTCAGCTCTGTCATACATTTATCTATGTCTGCAGGTAGTACATTTAGCCTCTATGCACTTTGTCTGTAAAGTGGAATTGCAACCTCACCTGTCACATAAGATGCCTGCAAAATATTTTATTAAATGAAAACAAATAAAAACCTACCTGAAGACTATTGTATTTAACATTTTAAATGATTGTTATATTTTTTGATAGCAGTAGAAGTAGTAGTAACAGCAGTAATAATAGGAAGAAAAAAATGAGGATGAAGGAGGAGGCTAGGAAGAGCATGATATGATGCTCACTGATTCTTGTAATAGGAATTCACTTAAGTAATACAGATAGGAGTTAAAAGTAAACAAATGATTTTCAGGAAAAAATGAAAGAAAACAAGACAGATAATAAATTTAGTAAGAAATAAAATAAAGGGAAAGAAGAAAAATCATATTATGGGTTTGCTCATAAACATATCACTTAATAATAGTGTCATGGGACATGAAAAATTGCTCAATATCACTAGCAATCAGAGAAATGCAAATCAAAACCCACAATGAGATACCACCTTACATCAGTAAGAATGGCCCACATCAAAAAAAAAACAAACAAACAAACAAAAAAAAAAACAAAAACAGGCAACAACAAGTGCTGGCGTGGATGTAGAGAGAAAGGAACACTCTTACATTGCTGGTGGGAATGTAAACTCGTCCAGCCACTATGGAAAGCAGTATGGAGAACCTTCAAACTAATGAAAATGGAATTACCATTTGACCCAGCTGTCGCACTTCTGGGAATCTACCCAAAGGAGACCTCAATGTGGGTACAAAAGGACACCTGTGCTCGGATGTTTATTGCAGCACTATTTATAATTGCAAGGACATGGAAACAACCCAAATGCCCCAGAACAGATGACTGGATGAAAAAGATGTGGTACATATACATAATGGAATATTACTCATCAATTAAAAATGACAAATTTGATGAATTTATGGAAACCTGGATGTACCTAGAAGAAATCATTCTAGCAGAAACGAGTCAGATAGAAAGGGATAGAAACCAAATAGTTTCACCAATATATGGTCAACCAAATGAAACTGCACAAGGGGAGAATGGAGACCAGCTGGAGCGGGTGGGAAGGGGAGGTGGTGGGTGACCCCCAGGGACTGAAATGATATAATATATATAAATAAGAAATTATTAAAAAAAAAGAGTTTGCACAGATAAGAGTAAGATATAGATAAAAGAGTTTGCACAGATAAGGGTAAGATATAGACAACTGCATAATTTCCTCTATTTTTAAAGTAGATACCACAGGAAAAGGGGGGAAAGGCAAATTGATATGGAAACTGATCTCCGTAACTGGATATATAATGAAGAATGAAGGGTTTTTTTTTAGTTGTTATAATCACTTATTACTGTGTAACTCCTCCAAACTTTTCCTCTGTGGTGAGAGATGACTCCTATTACTGTTTTCTAATAAAAAAAAAATTTGTCTTTCAAAAAAAATAATAATAGTGTCATGGTGTGATAAGCACAGAATTTGCATCCAGTAGAGCTGAATACAAATTCCCATTGTATATATCTTTGGGTGGGTATCTGTATTTTGTGAAATAGGTATAATCTTAAATATTTCATTGACTTGATGGGAAAATTAAAGATTAGGTTGGATATCAAACATTTTTATAACCCCTTATATACAGCAGTTGTATATATTAGTTTGCTCCACTGACTTTGTACCTGACTTATTCATTGACCTTGGACAACAAATCACAATTACTCTCAGGAGTTCATTTCTCATTTATTAAAAAAAATCCAAAATAATTATTTGGTGAAATACTTTACAAGGTTATGAAACAACTGGTCTATAAATTCTTTGGAATCGTATTATAATTTATAAGCTACTTGAAGCAATATATAACCCATAGAATCACCTTATCAGTTCAACTTGTATTTATTGATTTCCTAAAATACACACAATAATAACTCACATATAAGATTGTTTCTCAGTAGTACCAATATAACTGTCATACTAATCTTAAAATATAGTTATTAATTGCTATTCTAATTAAGTACTTAAAATAATTGCAGATAATTGGTATGACTGATTAAGAGAAAATACCTGTTTTTATTTTTTTCAATCTAATATGGTATCAATAGAAAGAAATATCCTTTCTCCAATATTCTGGTCACAGCTGGGTAACAGGTAAATATTCATTACTTATCTTACGGGAAATAACATATTGCCAAATTTGATGAAATGTATTATTTAACTAAGCTTTTCATAAATAATTATATAATGCATACTTTTATAATGAAGATGGACTTTTGGAGATGGGAAGAAGAAAAACAAAAGAGCATGTTTCAGTATGATTTTAGGGAATATGAAGAATTCTATTCCATTATTACTTTAACTTGAAGGTTTCAAATTTCAAGTGCATTAAATATATCTTAAATTTGATATATGTAAAATAAAATTATATGTACTCAGACCACTATTTCCATGAAAGGCTATAAGATTATTGACTGTGAGTGCAATGTTTCATTAAAAGATGAATATATAGTAAATGGCATCGGGGGGTTTTGCTTATACAATTGATTATTAAGTGCTGTCCTAAATCTCCTAAATATATTCTATGGATATTGGCTACAGGTCAAGAGTTTTCTTCCAGGCAGGGCAGCCTACCACAGAGTGCTCAGGCAATGAGTCCTCCATGACAAATGACAGTGTGCAGACTTCTTCTATCTTAGTTACTTTCTGACATCTCAGGTGGAAATAAATATAATTATGCCCTTTACACGCTTAGTCTTTGCAGACACAAAACTGAGGATAGAGAACAAATATATACTACAGTGAAGTTATCAACACAGCACTTCAGAAAATATTTCAAGAGGAGCAAATTAAAGTTTATGTAATACAGTGATCAGAACACTGTGCCACACTGAAAACATAAGAATTATTGTACCCAAATTATTTTTGGAAACATTAATATTAAGCTGCACAAAATCAGGTCTGTACAAAAGAGCACATGTAGTTCAGGTCTCTCTTCTTTTTGGTGGGGACATAAATAGAAAAATTAAAAGCCTAGAGAGTTATAATAAACATAGAATGATATAAATATTGCAGTTATAATGCAATAGAAAGTATTCTATCAAAAGTGTTCTTTGGAAAATCATTATATAATAGACAAATAAACCAGGAATTTAAGCATTACTTACTATATCACCTCTGTTTTGTTTGTATATTGTTGTTCTCTTTAGCATTCCTCTTGAGTTAAAAGATTGTGTTCTACACCTTCAAACTGAAAAAACACTATACTTTGGATTAATGATCTATATTATTATATTCATCTCAAATAATCTTTTCTTTTTCTTTTCTTTTTTTTTTTCTTTATGTGCATTCTACTGATACCTTTCGGATGGTAGATTTAAGAAACACTACCTCAGGAATCTGTTTATAATTACTCCTGACAATGTTGAAATGATGATAGCATTTCAGGGTCTGAATAGCTGTAGCAATAAAGGTTCTGATAAATGAAGAGTGGAGTGACCTTGACATAGCACATTAAATCTTCATTAAAGTATCTGAGTTATTTAATGATTATTAGTTTTAGAATTAAGGGCTTGGTAAATGGTTTTAAAAAAAGGATCTTATTTAACATTTAAAATATGTTTTAAAAAGGAAAATGTAGCTATTTATTTTGAAAGTGACATGCATGAAATAATTTAAAGGTTTAAACAATAGTTTGTAGTCTCCACTAATTAGTGTTTGAACTTTTCGTCATCAGAGATAGAGTATATTCTTAATCAAAAATCTCTATTTGAGCTAGAGGTTATCTTTGATATAAAAATCAAAACTCAAAGCAATGGGTTACTGTGATCATGAGGTGATTATTGTTTCATAAGATTTTTAGTACCCAATTATATAGACATCTGTGTGATCCATATATGAAATACCAAATAATGTTCTCACTACAAGGTTTGGTATCCAGTATAGTATCCAAAAAAGGGTCAATATTCTATACTATCTCTCTCTAAACAATACATACACACATATAACAGAATATAGTACAGAGGACAACCCATGACCAATTAAACCTATAACAAACAAACTCCAGAGACTGTTTTGAAATTCCTGTAGTAATTTAAAAACAGAAATTTGAGCTTTTAGTATATAACAGAAACACTATATTTCCTTTTAAGCGAAATGATTCTTTTCTATGAATTTTGAGAGCTTTGAAGTTAGAACATGATAGTTTAATTCAGAAAAGGTCAGAAGAGCAATAAAATAAGGCTTCATAGAACAGATATGTCTCATACATGGTTTTAGCAGATTATATCTTAAACTATGCCATTAAGAGTCACAAGCAGCAGCAGTGGAAGTAAACCCATCATTTCAAATGAACATATTTGAATTAAAATATCTCAGGTTAGTAGCAAAAATTTGATATTACTAAGGGGCCAAAATGTATAGGCATATTAGTAATAACTTTCAGAACATATATATATATCTATATATATCCTGATATATATATATACATATATATATATATCCTGATATATATATATCCTGATATATATATATATATATATATATATATATATATATATATATATATATATATATATATATATATATATATATATATATATATATATATATATATATATAAAGATATATATATATATATATATCAGGAGATATATAGATATATATATATATCAGGAATTCAGCCAATGCATATTAATGTTTACTGTTTGTGCACACATCATATTGACACAGGAATAGCCACAATAACTTAATCACAGAGTACATGTTTTCATGGAGTGTATAGGGTATAGAAAGGAAATGAGATACATTGTGACATAGAGGTGCTTTGTTTAAGGGTCAGTAATGGGGTGAAACTTGAACTTCACATAACAATGAAAAGTTTCCTACTACAAATACCTCATGCTGTATTAGGAAGGAATTTCTTTAAAAACAAATGCTGGTCTATCTGAAATTCAAATATAATATGACATCTAATTATGAGGGAATATTGAGTTTAAGGGTGAAGTGCAGAGTAAGGGCGAAAACGGAGAGTGAATGATTAAAAAGTAGAGAAAAGAGCACAAAAGAATGGTCTCTTGAGTAATAAAAAAGCTGTCCAAGAAAGTTAAAGGGAAAATTTCTCCAAAATATTGAGTCAATAATAGTCAGGAATTCAAAAAAAATTAGGTAGATTTTATTCACAGGTATCATGCTGTTAATTATTTATTTATTCTAGAGCTGGAATTTGAGGTTGAGAGGAGATGATGAATCTAAAACATTTAGATCATTAGAACATGGTTTTTGAGTGATGGTGAGGATGGACAAGAACATACAAACAATAACCTCTCAGGCTCAAGTTGAGAAGCCAGATGAATGAAAATTCTTTTTCTTGAAGAGACAAGGGAAATTGCAATATTTGGAAATTATATTCCTTTTTTTGAGAAAATAGTTTCTTAACAGAAATTTTAAATTATTTAATTTTATCACACAGCATCTAAGTTGGATATAAAATTTAAACTATCTTAAAATATTGAATGCATGAATATGTAAGTGACAGTGACCAAAGCCACTGAAGTGGCTGAATGCACCTGATTAAAGGAAGTGTACAGAACTCCACGTCATGGTAACAGTAATGATTTAGAATAACAAGAAAAAAGGAAAACAAAATCTGAGATAGAGATTCAAAGAAATAGTAAGTAAAACTATGAGTGTGGTGGTATGGAAGAAATGGGAATTTCAGGAGGAAATGGTCAAGTATGCCTCTAATTTTCACAAAGAAAACGAGGACTGAAAACAGTGCCAGGAGGTCATTCATCATTATTGTACCACACACATCTCTCCCAGAAATATGATTTTCAAGCTAGTAGGGCAGATTGAGGAGTTAGTGGGATATGAAGAAAGGAAGACTGATTTTTAAAATACCCCCTCAAAAAATTGAACAAAAAATAGCAAGTGTCTAGTGGTTGCTGAAGGAAACTCTAGCACTGTTGTGTGCTCACTCTCTTCCTCTCTCTTTGTCTGTCTCTCTCTTCTGCTCTCAGTTTCTGTGTAATTGTCTGTGATTTGAAGTTATTTATACTGTTTCCAAAAAGATTTTGTACAGATGGTCCAGTTACAAGAAAGGAGATAATACAGCAAATGGCAGAGTATGGGAATGGGAACAGTCGTGGCAAGAGAGACATAGTCTTCCATCATTGTCAGAGTTGAAAAGGACAAAGGATTGAGACAGATGAATGTATATTTGAATTTGGAGGCAGGATGCTGGAATCCTTTATCATCTTATAAATTCAATTGTTATTTCCATGAAAAAATGCAGTTGAACTGGTGGTTTTCTGAAATGTACTGCAGAAAGCAGTATGCGAGGAGATATTGAATAGACAGTTTGAATTTATAAGTTAGTTCCCCTATGACAATAAAATAAGTTTTAGATACTGATTTAGTTACAGACTAATATGACAAAGGAATTTTGGGGATATTAGTGGCTGCTGCATCTGACAGAAATTAAGAAAACATGAGAGTAAATGGAAAGCATGCTGAAGAGATAAAAACTGAAGACAAAAAAACTTCTACTTTGGGTTGTGATTCTCGACAACATCTAGTACACAATTTTGATGAATAATGTCACTTATAAACTTATTTTACATATCTACAAAAAAGATTGGTCTAATCGTACCCAAATGAAAATTGTATCAGTAGAAGTGAAAAATTGAAGAAAACATAAAGAAGTGAGAGCATAGGTTGACAATAAGGAACTAGAATTTATTTAAGTAAATATATGGGTGTGTTTATTTTTTATTTAACTGACTACTTTTATGGTTATAAATGTCATGCAATCACCATATTTTTTAAAAATCTGAGATGACAAATTGAGATGAAAATCCTGACTGCTGAACAACTTTGAGCTTTAATTTCTTCAAATATAAAGTATGTACAACATAAATATATCACAAGATTTAGGAGAGAATTCAGTAAGAATATCTAAGTAAAACATATCACAATGTGGAAACTGATCAGTGTATATTTCATGGAGCATTGAATATTGGTGAAGCAAGGGAACTTGTTCTACATCTAGAATTTTTTGTTATGACTTTGTGGCTATATGATGTTTGAGGTTGATTAAAAACTTGTAAGCTTTCTCTTCATTCTTTCCAGAATTTCTCTATGGTTCTCTCACTTTGTGCAATATTATTTACCTTCCTAAACTTTAGCCTTGAACTACCATTGTACTTTTCTTGACCCTTTTTCTTTTAAATCTTAGAGTTATTTTCATGTATTGCTAACTGTACTCTCCCCACATTCAAGGCAATATATTTGGTTCATTCATCCTATACAATAAAAACCCAATATAACAGAAAATGTGGTTCTGGATGCTTGATCAAATATAAATAAATAAACTTAGGAACTCTATATTAGAAGAAATTAAAACCTACATTTGTAACAGACTCTCCAGAAAGTTTTCTTGCAAAGTTTAGAACTACACATATAGGTGTTAGTAATATATGTTGAGCCAATCAAAACGATTTGAATGGAATTTTGAGAGAAAATATTTAAAGGTAAAGTTATTTAGCTGGCATTTAGTTTAGCATTTTAAACAAGTTAGTATTTTATTGTTGACTGTAGGCGAATAAGTACTGATGAATCTAATTAAAAAGATAAATTTGAAACTAAGAATAGTCAGGATGTTTAACTGGTGTCTGACTTTGTAAATAGATGTATGCTATCTTTATGATATCCAAAATTCGAACATAGAGACATTTTGTAGGAAATAGATGTTATGTACTGACAGCAAATCTGTATCTATTTCTACATTGTATAATTAATTTAACATTTGTAGACTCTTAGTATCATTGGTCAGAGCTCCCAGCACATCATTGTTTCTTAGAAAAATTACCGGAGGCTTGAATGACAATTTTGAGTTGAAATTGAAATTAATCTTATTTTTCGTAATTCTCTACTTTTATATATGCACTACCAGAATACTCTATTTCACAATACACAAATTGAAATTACAGAAATAAAATTATTTTTAAAATTTACAAATTAATATATATTTTTTAAATCCACAAAATTTTTTCACAGTTGTAGTAGGCAATGGCATATCTAGAGACTATAAAATAACATGTATAGAATAAGAAAAGGGAAAATAGAGTCATGGAAATTAAAGCAGAAAAATTTTTTTGGGAAAGAGACACTAAGAGTGAACTCATTTGCAAGCTGAGAAAGTAAAGAACTAGAACAGATGGGATGAGAATACATGCAGGTCACTGGTGATCTTTGATAAAGACATCACGGTAGAGCATAGAACAGTGGAGCAGATTTAAAACTGATGGGGAATTAAAAGGAGGTATTATCTCTGGACATTTATTTATAAAGTCCAATAATGAAAAGAAGGTAAGAGAGAGGAGGAAAACTAACTTCCACTGTCAGTGGAAGAACTGTTTATATATCAATTATTATATTTAATATACAAATAATTTTTCTAGGTATTATTATATCCAGAAAAAAATGTTCTTGTCCAGAGAACTTGTTCAGGGCTAGGTAAGGGGTAAATAATAAGACAAATTATAAACCTGGCTATATTATGGAAGGAAAGATCAAGACTGGGAAATGTATGTATTTGCAGACAGGGATGAATGTATCCTCAAGAGAGCTTTAGTAGCGAACAAGGGTATAAGATTGTTTAAATTTCCTCAAGGCCAAAGATGATAAAATTGGAATGGATATGCTTTACAGAAAAGGTAAATTTTAAATTGGCAAATTTAAAATCAGTACACCTCAAATTTAAAGTCAATTTAACTAAGATATATGTGAGTTACTTTTATTTGTAATTTTTAAAAAGCACCAAACTTTTTGAACTTCAGAGCAGTATCAAGCTGTACACCCAGTATTACAATACCAGTGATCATAGACACATACATAAATTCATTTGACTTTAACATATATTCTGTGTCATAAACCTATAGTTTGTGGATTACAAAGATGATTTTCTTTTTTGATATTTCTCTTCAAATGAAAAAGAACTTCACCAATACAGACATTCCAAAGTTTTATTTGTGTGATATTTGACATACATGTGTACAAATAAACTACACAGACAATTTAGAAGTGTACACTTGATACTACATACTTATAATTAATCGTTTGTATGTGGATGCTCTAACTTTCTAATTGTTTTTGAAGGAAAGCTGAAAGTTCCATTAATATAATTTTAAAAGCATTTTTAACTAAAATTGCAGACATGTGAAACTCAAAAGAAAATTGATGTCCTTCAGTGCCTCACAAAGGAATGTTTTATAGAGAAAACATACTAGTATAAGAAGGATTTTTAACAGTCTGGGACGCATTTGTATTCATTAAAGAGAACTTTCATAATCAGACCTAATCAGACCTTGATTACACAGCAATTTAGCAGTATCTGCGGAAGCAGTTTTTCAGTTACACCCACATTCTTTGTGTTCAGGGATTGTTTGGGATACTAGTTAAAATATAACTATAAAAAGGAAAAATTCTTTAGATAAGATTTGATAAAAGATTTGTTTAGATGAAAAGCATGCTCATTTATAACTGCTATCAATCTCATAGACTAGAAGGAATAAAATAAATATGCTTGCCATCTCACCCAGTTTGATATGTTGGTCTTACGGATTTCATATCAGCATTTCACACTTGTTTTCAAGATTTACTATAATTCATATACAGACCTTATCAGATTTATCTCCACATACTTCTAAAATAGAACCTTATTCGACCCAAAATCACACAATTCAGATTTTCTTCCTATCATACCTTGAGCTCATTATCTTTAGCTTGCTTTTTACTTTTAGTCCAACAATTTGCCATCTTCACAGTATAATTTGTTCCCTGTCTTTTGTGGAATATCATTTGTCTCATGTTTTCAGCTCTCTCCAGGTTCCTTGTTTACTTATTGTCTGGATTATTTTGCTTCATGTATCTAGCTTGGCTTTCTTTCCCTCCTTTCTTTTACATTGTAAGCACTTTGATAATAGTGGGTTTAATATATTTGATTTACTTATGAACTGTTTACATAATTATGTCTAATAATTACAAATTACTTGAATTACTTAATTTCATATACTAAGATATGTATATGGCATTCAGAAGATATGAATTTATTTTTATGACATTGATGCTTAACTCTCCTTTTTTGAAAATTTCTTCATGATATCCTGTTTATTCAGGCAATGATATTTGCTAGTACTCCCCCAGGATATCTACTATTTAAATAGCTTTCTTATACGTAGTTTTCTTATTTACTATTTAAATAGTTTTCTTAAAACAGTGGATTATTTTATTTTCAGTCTTATCCTATTTACTTGTATGCACATGTTGAACAGACCCCATGTTAACTATATTGTCTCCTGAAATTATTCAGAACTACTTTAAAAATAAATACCAATTATGGAGATCAATTTTTTTTTTTGACTCATGAACAAGATTGCTGAAGAAGAAAGAGTGGTATGGAAAGAGACGTATCAGTGACTTTTGGAGTTAAAAAAATCACATTTACCCAATCTGCATGTATGAGTGTGATAAAATTGTATTTAACTAAGTGTAGACACACACAGAAGAATCCATGTGATGCTGAGTAAATCTGAGGTAATGAATCCATCAGTGCCAATATCCTGATTTTGATACTATACTATAAATTTGCAAAATATTACCATTGTGGGGAGTAGGTGAAAATACATGATCTCTCTACTATATTTTATAATTCCATGCAAACCTACAATGATCTGAAAATAAAGTTTAATTTATCAAGTTGGATTTATTTAGTTCACATTAAATGCTCTAAAATACCTTCACATGTTTAATTTATAATAACATTTCTGCAAGTATACTTCAGAGGTATAGAAAATGAACAAGGTAGGTGGAATGAATTGCAACATGCACTATATCGAAGACATTTTTGTTCAGTGGCACATAAAAAATGATTAAAATATAAACTGCAAAAATAACACATACTAGTAATTATCAGCTATCTAAAATGCAAATATATTTCAGGAATAAATTAATTTTTCCCAATATAAGTAAATATTTATTGAATGCCTGCCATATCCTAAGATATTTTCAAAGGCCTAACCTTTTTAGAGCTTACTTGAGTTCTTATTTACTAAGTTAAAACTCCTTTAATCTTTGGGGACTCATGTATAAAAGACTGGTGTTGATTCTTATTTTATGAATGAGAAATTAAAACCTCACAAGTTTAAATAAGTGGTGGTTTGTTAACCAGTTTGCCTCATTTTATTGCAATATCCATAGAAGTGGCAAAGACAATGCTAAAGCTAATGTAGAAGACTAACACTATAAGATTGTAAACCTTGATAATCATTAATCATTGCTTAGTAAACATAAATATGGAATTCAAAATAGTATTAAGAGAATTCTATGTAGTTTTAATTACCTAGATTGGGTTTCAATAATGGAAAGAAGCCAGAATGAAAACCTGAACAAATAGTAAAAGAAACACAATCTATAATTCCAAGTCATTCTATAATTTCAAATAATTATTTTTTCATAAAGTGCAAACAATTTAATATACTTGTTTATTTTAGGAAATCCATTCCTACCCCTAAATTCAATTCATTACCAATTCTATACTATACAGTGGAAGACAATAATATGATAAAGTAGTAATCTTTAAGTAGAAGCAAATTAACACAAATTTTGTCTCCCTACAGTGGGTCTTAATATTCTCAAACTTTAATTTCCATTTTAATGTAAATATCTTTTGAATATTTATATATAAAATGTATAAATGTATTTGCACGTGAATTTGCAAAACCAGTACAAAAACTCTAGTTACCTCCCAATCTCAGACATTTTTTTCCTTAATATTTGGGGACTATTTTGATTTGGGTTGGGGAAATTTGCTATTAATGCCTTAATAGTTCTAAACTCAAGTTGGAGTTAGAAATAGAACAGGTGAGTGATTATTCACATGTCAATAAAGATACAATTCACATGCCATAGATACAATGACATTTTAGTCTCTCTCATTCCCTCTCTTCTTCTCTCTCTCTTTTCATTACTTTAAGCAAAATTATCTTGGTAGTAATGAGAGAATTTCCATTTTAATTTAGATAGGAGAAATAAATCTGTAGTCACAGAAGAAAAACAAACAAAAACATTGTGAAAGCCAAAGGTACATTTGACATCAGGGATCTTAGACCAGATTAAAAAATACTAAGATGTCTACTCTTTCTCTTTTCTCTTCTTTGTGAAACATTCTGGTTTCAGCTTTTTGAGTATTGTTTTGGCTGCAAACAACTTCTGACCCTAAGAGACTGAGGGTCAAATCTTCTATATTGTTATCAAAGTGTTGAGAATTATGGTTGATTTTTAGCACAAAATTACAATGTTTGGGAGATAATTCCCCAAAGTAATGAGCTGGTTTTATAAGAAGAAACTGTTCTGCTGACATAGATGATTTAGTTGTATCAATGAAATTTCCATAAAATAACAGTATTCTCATGAGAGCAACTGCATCACAAATACTTCATACTTTCATTCTCCTGTACTCAAGAAAGGGGGGTGGGAGGATGAAGAAATGTGTATATAATAGATGCAAGCATGCTTACGCATGCTCACATACACCCCAGAATTCTCAATCTCTTTTGTATTTCCCCTACCCCTTGAGTTTGGAAGACCACAGATTTCACCTTTTTTTGTTTTTTTCTTTTCTGTCTCTGCTTACTCCTTATGTGAGTTCATGTGCTCCTTTGACTTTAAATATATCTATAAGGATAAGGCAGCCAAACTTACAAGTGCAACCTGAGCTGTCCCTGAACTTTAGATTTAAATTTAAATTTAATTTTGAAATTGCAATTCAAATTTAATAAGGCCATGGCTGATATATTTATTCTTAGTGCACCTGTAATCTTCCAGATCTTAGGACTGTCAATTTGATCTCCAGTGGTTCAAATCAGAAATTGTGTCATTAACGTCTCACAGCCTACATTAAATTTAAAAGAAAATCTGTTCATCTTATGTGTGTGTGTGTGTGTTTGTGTGTATACACTACCCATTTTATCCCTGATTTTTTTGTCCATTGCAATGAAAGTTCTCAACTGTGAGGGATTTTGCTCCATAAGGATGATGGGCATTGTTAAGGGATGTTTTGTTTGTCAAACTTTAGGGTTACTACAGGCCTCCAGCAGGTAGAGTCCAAGAATGAAGTTTAAACATCCAACAACAGACAGGACAGTCTTCCACAACAAACCATCACATTCCATAATGTCAACAGTGCTGGACTGATAAACCCTGACTTGCCCCTAGCTCCTATTCTGTCTTGCTGTTATTTACTAATATATCTTCTTAAATTATCTTTAGATTCCCTCTGTAGTTATTACCCACAGTCAAGTAATTATAGAGTAGTCAGTAGATCCTTTGAAAATATTCTTCAGATCAAAGATCAAATCACTTTTTGCTAACAATCATCACAGACATCCTCCTGGTTCCTATCAGCATTTTCCACTTATTTTCATTCAAGTGAGATCTTATTGCAGAAATCCTTCATGTCTACCCCATCTAAACTAGTACAGATTTCCAAAAAGAATTTTCTGTTTCCCAGACAAAATTGCATTTGTCAAAGTATTTTACCAGTTTACATACATATTTATTTACCTAACTGTTGTCTGCTTTTTTAAGACTAAAAATTTGATTTTCATGAAATAAGAAATCACCTTTGTTCTCACTGAAACATCCCCAGTCACTCAAAGAACTCTTACTAGAAGATGCAATACAATTTGTCGAATTTAAATAAAATTTCATACCTAATAGTATTGTTTTTTCATATTGCAAAATTAGCTTTGAGTCATTGTTGACCACTTTTAATTTTAACATTTTCTCATGGTTCCAGTTCTGAAATTATGCTTCAGTTCTCTCTGTTCTTTCTGTGTATTTTCCATTATTTCAATTTGTGCCTTCTTTTCTATTCATCCTTCAATTACTAATGTTCCCTGAGGAAGTTGCATTTGCCTTTCTTTAATCTCTTACTAATCACTAAAACTTGCTTCCAGTGTTCAACCTCAGTTTCAATTTGACACTGACCCCTCAATTCCTATCTTAACTTCTCTCTTAGCTTTATACATATCCAAGTAGGAATTACACTAGATTTTTCTAACTCAACATGGTCTACCCAAATTGCAAACCAATTGATCATGGCAGTACTCTGTTTACTTTCTTGATTTTTATTAGTGTTATTATCTTGTCTCTTAAAAGAATGTTTTGCAAGGTATCCTTCCTTAATATTTTCTTATCATTCTCTCCTCAGTTAAGTTGTTGAAATAATCTCATTATATTTAATAAAGTAATTATACAATCTGGTTTAGCCTCTTGCAACTATTTTAAAGTCTCAGATAAAGACTCCATTATCTTTTGCTTGAGAAATTATGATAACTTCCTGTTAGATGCATACAAAATATTTCAATTTTGATAAATTCTTCCAGATTTACATCACCCAGAAGTTCTGACAATTTTTATAATGAATCGCTTACAGTATAAAATGAACATTCTTAGTTTGCTATAACTCCATCACAAGTGACCCACATATACACATGTGATTTTAACTTCAGGTGTTCTTATAACCTCTCCCTAAACTCTTAGCACACTGAAATCTCATTATTCTCTTAATGCATCATGTCCCTTATAAGCTATGTATTTGTATATTTTCTCACTTCTCTCTGAAATATCCTTTTTTCTTATCACCTAGAAACCCCCTAATTTTTAATATGCCACTCAGAAGTTATTAAGATCTCCATAATCCTATGTGTCATTTGTATTTTAACTCATCACCTTTCATTTCTCCTTTAAAAACAGGGGTCTTCATTTCTCTACAAATAACAGAAATTCTAAAACAGCAGAAATAAAGCAATAGTGATTGTGGGGAGAGCAAACACATGGAAGATTAAAATCATTCTTTCCCTTAGGTGGGTCTCATTAATCCCATTTTATATAGAGAAGAGAAAACAAATAGCACTATGATATATACCCAAAATACTAAAACTAAACTGTAACATTATTAGTATAATAAATTGCATAGCCTTATTTTTATTATGGTATGTACAAATACTACACACACAATGGATTTCCAAGTATTATATTCTTTTTAAAATGAATAGTCGATATGCGCAATATATTTAATAAAACGTTGTGGAATCTGTTTTGGAAAAGTCTAGGAAAATATTTATTCATGCAGCATTTTATAGTGATTTTAATTTTTTAATTTCTTTAAAGCTCTAAAATCCCTCTGAGCAAGATAGAGAATCTGTGAACTGCTGTGGAGAAAAGAAATGGATGAAAAAAATCTATAGAGCTACTGTAGATAGACAATTTTGTACTCCCTCTATACCCATTGTATGGTCATATAAGAGGATTTTGAGATTATCTCCATTTTGCCTTTGGATTTACAGCAGGAGGTTAATAAAGCACTCAGCAGAAGCTAAGACACAAAATAGGCAGGGAAGGGAAAAATGACATCAGAGAGAGAGAGAGAGAGATTTAATTGTATTGTAGATACCAAGTGGTCTCTTTAGAAATGTGTAGTAGAGCAATAAGATGAGGGATAACTGTCCAGGCAAACCAAATAAAAGCCATCAGCCTTCTCCATTGAAAGAGGACTGGAGGAATCACAGCAGAGGGGAAGAGCCTTATTCCACAAGCTAAAAGCCCATAAGAAGATGTTTTCTTTACCTTAGAGAGCTGTAGATGCATAAGAAACTATAGCAGAAAGTATAAAAACACCATGTAAATGACAAAATAAAAAAAAAGTAAACTAATATCAACCAACCAACCAACAATGAGAACACTGGACTCTCCCAACTATACATTTAGATTTGTATGTTACTTAGTAGGATGGAGGAATTGGCTGTAATGAGAGCCTTAAAATGACGTAAGGCACCAGCATTTTGATTCTGATCAGTATTTGAAAGTAATTTAGGAAGAAATAGGTCACAGAGTTTTCAGGAATTCATTTTTATTTTTTGCTTTTTTTCTTTAATTATTTGCAAATGGGCATAAAATAATTGAAAAATATATGTATCTTTTCTCAAATGAAAAGGGTCCAAAGGAAGAATTTAAATACTATTACTTATAATATTCAGTTTTGCAGTGGTATTTTCTATTTTAAAATCAATATTGTTAAGGATAAAATACATGAGAAAAACACTGTTATCTTATTGTCCAAACATAAGTCAAAGTTCTCTTTCTCAATCTGATTCTAAAAGTAGATAGAAACAACTGTGATCCACTAATGTATCTGCAAAATTCATACATTGAAATCTAATATACCATGTGGTGATAGGAGTTGGGAACATTGGGAGGTTTTTTGATCATGAAGACAGAACTCTAGAAATCAGGTAAGTGACTATAAAAGAGGTCAGAAAAAAACCCCTTTCACTCTGCATGGGATGAAAAGTTTAACTATGTTTAATGATTTGACATCTTGCTAACATCCTCTAAAGAATATATATTGCCCTGTAGTTTTATCTCTATTGTGAGTAAATATTTGACCACAGTGAAATCAATTCTAGATATCTTTATTTTGTATCCATTTATATTAAGATGATGGAATTTCTTTACATCTATTATATTCTTAACAAAATGCCTTTTCTTTAAAAGAATACAAGGTATAATAGATAAGATATACACATACATACTTACATATATATGTTGTTATATATTGTTTGGTTAGTAATACAGTTTTTCACAAGCCAGTAAATTTACTACCAATAAACTGTTAGGTTTGTTATGCTACCCAGAGTTCTGGGACACACAAATAATAGGTATATAACTTTGAGATATAAACTTTCTAGAAGATATATACCATCTATATTGTGGAAAATATAAATCTACATAATCTTTTGTTATTTCATCTTTCTGATTGTCTCTTTAAGTATATAGTAGTCACCTTATGAAGATCAGTAAAATCATATAGGAATACAATGAAAAATTGGAATATTATTATTATCTTCTCCAGAATAAGAATGGCATTTTTCTATACTCTATAGCTGAGGATGTTTTAATGTAATTTAAATATCGATAATTTTTATACAGTCTTAAAGCTGCAAGTTTATAAAGTTATAAGATCTAGAAGAACTATGTGTCAATTTACCAATATGTCAACTGTAAGCATACAGTTTAATACATTAAAGATTTTTTCCAAAAAAAAATCTGCATTTATAAGTAAAAGGTGATAAGTTCCCCATGTTTTGATTATGCGTGAAGAAAAACTGTATTTATAATTCTAATTGACAATTATAAATAAAGGTATTAAAGAAGCAAAATGATGCTATAGGAATTACTTAATATAAAGCAAATGTCTATGTTTGATCCATTATTGATCTGAAAATGACATACCTGATTTTCTCTTTCATTTTACAATTGATGTTTCTCTATTGGAAGAAATAAAAAGACACATAAATGTATGTCTGCTAAGAAATGCATAGCAAGTCAAAACAAAAAAAAAATGTCATCACAGATCTCTTTCCAATGAGCTAGAGTAGGACATTGATAGCCCTGGGTCAATGAGTGAGCATGCATCAAGAGGCATGACCACGAAGGCCTGGGGACCCCAAGGTACAAGAATATCCTCCATTGATCCCTGGGTGCAACCAGTGAAATGCCTTTCTGATAAGATTGAGACTGTGAGCAGGACCAGAAAGGATGACTCATTACAATACCTGATGACAATAATTGAGCAGCAGACTCAACCCTCCAAAGCTAAAAAATATCAATGATGTACTTACCCCTACCTTTCTTACCCCTCATAATTATCACTATACACAATCTTCACTTCACCCTGGCCCTCCACCTGTCTCTTGAGTGATGCTGCATACAAAACTTCCATCAATAAAGCAAGGCCAAGATCTCCTCCATGTTTGGCAGATAAGCCGTTGACAATCTGACTACAGGACTTTCTGTCTTTTTGATCAATGTATTGCTCCCCAGAACCCTGCTTTTAGTTTTCTGCCATTGTGACACAGCACATAAAAAGAAAATATGAAAATATTGACTGAACATAATAAGATATCTTGACTCTTTTCAATACTTACATGTACAATACCAGGTATGCTAAATTGAAATGTTCTCTTTTAATTCAGATTTATGTTGAGAAAGTAAAGTGAGGATAAACACAATCATTATTTTATAATGACTATTTAAATCATAAGAAAATATGATTCTGTCATCTAACTATATAAAGTACATAATGTTATTTGATCTTAATAATCAGCATAAATATGCACACATGTGTATACATACAGAGATATACACATGCACATATGCATACATACACATATATATGCATGCACACATACACAGACATATGTTCAGTGCCAAACAGATTTTGTTATGGAAATATTCTTTGTAATCTCAATAGGCATTCTTTTCCTTAGATATTCTCATTTTATAACTAGATCGTTCTAGGGGATAATTCAAGGCTTTTAAGTGAGCATCTGCAGTAGTCACAGGGAAAAAGTATGTCCTATTCACAGTTCAAGAGCAAAAAACATGTTATTAGTACATTAAAAAGAGATTATTATGAGCTATGGAAATTCACATACTTCATTCCTATAGCAGGTTTATTCCTTGTTTTGGAAAGTAGCATATTATATAACTGTGCAAGTAATAAAAGCAGATTTTGTTTTGAAAATTTACATAAATGAGGCTCTCTGTTCAGGCATTTACATATAATATGTCACTTACATCTCACAGTAAGCATACAAGGCAGACTGCATTACTGTCCCTGCTTTCAGTTAAGGAAATGGAGACTGTTAAGAAATAGTTTGGAAAACCAAAGAAATATAGCTTGAATTGATAGTGGATTTTTTTTTATTTGAAGGAACAAAGAAAGCAAAGAAAGTTCATTTAAAGAAAAGAAATAAAATCTTGATAGCATCCTAACCATTCTGCAAATTGTCTTACATATATTAAGTACTCACTATATCTTTATTAAATTTAATAACACTATAATATAATTTTGTGTTACTTAATATACACCACCTATCTAGCAATAGTTTCTCATTGCTTTTGCTATTCTTGTAGTAGAGTTTCTTATTTCTAAGTCTCCTAAAACAGTGCTTTATGCATATTAACTTATGTTCAAAACAAACTGTTATTCCAGATTTTTTGGAGATGGAGACTAACATCAGGGAAAGTATATATCAAGGATTTTAATCAAGGTAAATAGTATCTGAAGCCTTGGATTAACCACTAGGTTTTGACTTGAAAAATAAAATGTCATATCAACCCCTGTCAAAGATTCACTTCAATATTTAGGCAAAAAAATCAAATTTAAAATATATTAAAATTATACTAGCTATACTATGATTTATATTTTATTTAAATACAGAGATTATTATCCTCAGTAGTTATATCTAAACATTTATCTCTCATATGGTAGAAATAAAAATGTCTACTGCTATATAAAAACAACTAAAACATGGAGATATGAAAGGTTCTTAGCCAATACTCATATAATTAAAAGTATTAGTAAAAAAACACATATATGTTCTATATTTAAAAGTATATTTTACTGAAAAAGACAGTAATTGTCCTAAGCTCTTCCTTCTAAATGGATAGTTCTAGTTTTGTATAGAAAATAAATCATCCATAATTTACTTTAATAGCTAAGTTCATCCTGGAATACTAACAAGAATCAGGAAGCTACTCAGCATGAATGTCTATGAAAAATGTAGTAATATAACATTAATTGACAATTTGATATATGAGCATTATTGGAACTGGAAATTTTTAAAAATCGTACTAAATAAGGTGAACTTTAGTAAGATATATTTATAAAAAATTAGGTGAATGTCTAGATTGCTAGGAGTTCATAAAAAGTGGTGTGAGAAAAATAATTATGACAATATAGCTTCCAAGAGTCACTAATCCATATACCTAATTCTTAAAACCATTCCAGATGGTTTTTAAAAAATGAAACACTGGTCTTAATACAATATTAGTGTAATCCTTGTAACTACACACACACACATACACACACACACACACACACAAAAGAAAAACCTCTTGAGAATATTGATGCAGCTGTTGTCTTGGCTGAGTTTTTTAACATACGGTTCTTAAACCATGTCAATATTAATCATCCTATTTTAATTAAGTTTTTTCCTCAGATACAGTTACCATTTTTCTTGTGGTACTTATCATCTGACTATCATCTATCTATCTATCATCTATCTATCTATCTATCTATCTATCTATCTATCTATCTATCTATCTATCTATCTATCTATCATCATCTATTTTGTAAATGTTTAGCCACTTATATATCCTCATAAATACAAAATTCTGTTCACTTATTAGTTATCCACACAAATATATAGAACAGGTCAAAAGCATTGCCATAGCATTCTGATGAATGTAAGAGATGTCAGACTAATTCAGTGACATTTCAGTCCAATGTAAATGCATAAAAAAAAATGCAAAGGAAATATGTCATGGGCACATATAAACTTTCTTCTCTCACCGTCTACTACAGGGAAACAGTGCATGCTTAGTGGAAGAATAAGTGAATTTCTATAGTTAAAAACACACTTTTCCAACACAAAAAAATCAACACAATAACTAGTGTGGTAATAAATTATTCCAAAATCTGAGTGAAATTGGCTATAAACTCTTTTCTCAAGGATCTCCAGAGCTTTAGTCCTTTTACACTAGTAAAAACTTTCTCTGTTTTCCTCTATCAGCCTCATCTACCTCACAACCTAGGAACAAAGTCACTGTCCAGACTAATGACCATAGAAAGCCATTATCTGATCCATGTTGCATTTTTATATATTTATTTTGGAACACACTTAAGGGACTTGATTTCAAATCATTAGAAATCAGCTCATGGACAATAGGGTATTGGGACAAAGGCCAATGGATAGACAGCTCAGAATCCTCAAATGAATACTAGAGAAGAAAGTAAAATGTTTTAAGAATTTGCCAGAACCTGTCAGTTTTGCTTTACTTACCTGAATGTCTGCATTCTATTTCTTCTGTAAACTACACCAATTGATGATCAAAAACAGGATCAATTAATTTTTTACTTAATAGGACCCATTTTATTCTGTCCTTAGTGGGGAGACAATCTAGAGATTCTACTAACTCATTCTCAGTTTTAATATAAAATTATCTTTTGCTAAATTGATCCCAAATAAATGATCTCATTGCATTAGATAAATGGTTGCCATTTTTTGCAGTTCAGTTCAACTCTTTGTTCCAATTTGAAACTCTAAACCAGAGATCCCCTTCCAAAGACCATTATCTGTTCTAAAATGAATTACCATATGTCAATGGTGTGAATTTCCAGATCGTCAAGGATTATCCATCACTGATATTTGATCTCTAGTGGGAAACTTCATAATCTCAATTCATTTTGCTTATTTTGTGATGGCCTGAACATTTGGCAAAAACAACCAAGGATACAGATAAAGTATGAGTGTGTATTGCTTCTTATATTCTCTTATGTCCCTGAACATAGTGGCATATCAAAAGTTTACTGTAGAGCCCCTGCCTTGTCCTAAATCTGATGAGTCAAAAGAACAATATTGTGTGGGATTTAGCATGCATGATTGGGAGATAGAAGAAGGTGTATAGTCAGTTCTAGATTTTAGACCATTCATATCCTGTGCAAAATTCTTACAGATTTTGGTAGGAAAAGGTTTTAGTGGGACTACATCAAACTAAAAAGCTTTTGCACAGCTAAAGAGACAATAACCAAAACAAAAAGACACCCAACTGGATGGGGAAATGTAATCATTCTTAACACAAATGATAAGGGTCTGATATCAAAGATCTAACAAAGAACTCACACAACTTAACAAAAACAAAGGAAAAAGACCAGTCAAAAATTGAGAAGAGTTAAAAAGATACTTCTCCAAAGAGGAAATACAAATGACCAATAAGCATAGGAAAAATGCTCAACATCACTAATAGGGAAATGCAAATGAAAACTCTAGTCAGTCACCTAAATAAGAATGGTCTATATAAAAAAAAAAAAAAAAAAAAAAAAAAAAAAAAAAAAAAAAAAAAAAAAAAAAAAAAAAAAAAAAAAGGGCAACAAGTGCTGGGATTGGTGTGAAGCAAAAGGAATACTCTTACACTGATGGTGGGAATGAAAACTGGTCCAACCACTATGGAAAACTGTAGAGAGGACCCTCAAACTACTGAAAATGGAACTACAATTTCATCCAGCAATTCCACTTCTGGGAATCAACCCAAAGGTTACAAAAACACTAGTTCAATAGGACACCTGCACTTGGATGTTTATTGAAGCACTATTTACAATACTTAGGACATGGAAACAACCCGAATGCCCACAAACAGACGAATGCATCTGGAAACTGTGGTACACAGTGGAATATTATTCATCAATCAAAAAAGACAAATTAGAGCCACCTCAGGGCTGCCTACATGCCCAGATCCCTGGCCATTGGGGTTCCCTTAAAAACAGGGCATAAAGGGGGTCAAGATTCCTAGGGAAGCCCCCCTAGTCGGGTGAGCCCCAGAGGGGGATGGGGTGGGGATTGTGGCCCCACCCATCAGCAGGTAGCAGCTGCACAGGGCAGACATCTGCCGCTCGGATGGGCAGAGCCATGTTGCCCTCTGCTCCCAGCCCAAGGGGAGCACGGGAGGGCACAGGCTTAGCCATCCAGGCCTATCTCTGCGCACTGGTACAAGGGCAAGCAGGGGTGGGGTCAGTTGTGGGGGAGGAGCCCCTTCTATTTCGCTCTCAATCCAGCTGAACTTCAAGGGATTAAGAACATGTGCAACACAAACCCCACCATAGAAGGGGTGAGGGATCATGCAAAAATCCAGTCCACAAGCCTGAGATGGACAGCAGATGAACAACCAAGAGAAACAGTGCACGCGAGACAAGAAAACAACTGTAGAGACAAGGTATCACCATGTGCACTTGTGCGCTCACCCGGCCAAGAAGTCCTGGGACCTCATTTTGAAGATGTCTTCAAGGAGAGCAACACCTCACACTAAGGGAGAGAAGAGGAAGACCAAAGATAAGGTAATCGGCCCCACATCAAAACTGCAAACTGAGACAGAGGAGGTGATCTTCAAAGGCCATTCACAGACACTGTATTCACAGAGAAACTTCTTGACCAACACTGACTGGGAGCGAAACCCCCTAAATCTGGCACCAGACCCATAAGGAAAAGCAGCAAAGCAATGGAGATGGGATTGGAAAAGACAGCTTGCAGCAAGAAAACATGGTCAGATCACAAATGAATACAGACTGGCCACCCAATGCAAACTTAAGACTGAAAATCACCCAGCAAGGCTCACCTGTTTCCAACAACATGTCCCTCAACCAGTGAAAGGACACTGCCACAGGAAAGAAAGAGACTAATGAATTTAGCAAAACAAGTAAACAACAGAGTTGGGTTTGAGAGAATGGACGAGGAAGGAGGGAGAGGGAGGTATCCCAAAAACCATTTACAGAGATTGCGATCTAAAGAATAAAATAAATTAAAAAAAAATAATAAAGACATATTCTGCCATTTGTGGGATGAGAATTTTGGTTAGGGACTGCAGGATGAAGATGTGAGCCATGTGAGCTTGGCCATGTGGCCAAGACCTGCAGCCTTTGACTAGCCCAGGCTAGAAGTGTGTCTGTTAAAGGAAGTTAAGGAGTTTGGAGATTTGAACTCCATGTTGGAGTTTGTTTTGCTGAGTTTAACTTGTTCTTGGAGAGGCTGTGTGAAAGCCAGGCCTGAAAAGAAAGTGAACTTTGCTGGTTCCGGTACTTTTTCTACTACCTGGTGGAGGACAAGGAGAAGACATCATGGAAGAGTTGGAGCACGCCAAAAGAGCACGCCAAAGTAAGATGTCTTTGAGCATGTGGAGGTGAACTCTGACTGATCGATGCTGGTGAGATGATCAGGACTGAGAGACTGAGGATCTTCGGACAATTGGGGAAAGGACTTTGGATAATGTTGAGAAAGGTTTTGGACAATGTTAAAGTAATTGGAGTTTTACTTACTTATTTCTTTTTGCAGTAATTAGGAAATCACTTTGTTAGAAATAAATTGGTCTGCACTCTGAGAGTACTGCTTTGGCTTGGGATTTTGATGAGAAGGCTGGGGATGGTAGAAAGTGTTAGGAGTCATGTAAGGAATGAAGAAGCAATGAGATGGAAGAGATTGATGACAATCAGAGAGCAGTCAGCTCACAGACCAGGGACCTCAGGACATGATCTGAATTGGTCTGATTTAATGAAATTATAAACATCCTTATATATTTTGGCAGGGAATAATCATAATAAGGTACTAGGAAAGATGAAACTCGATTCCAAAGTGGACATGACAAACAGCAGGGGTACAGATGATAACATAGGAATCTAACTCTGAGGGCAAATCTCCTAGGGAGAAGCAGGCAGAGGTGTTCTAAGTTCAAGTCAAAAGTCTTTTTTTCTTTTCACCCATTTCAAGTCAATGACACAATTTGTGCAGACTTGAACATGTACAACTTATAGGTACAAACTTGGAATCCAACAAAATTAATTCTTGTTTGCTTTCTAGATCCTCAGGTAATAATACTATTCCATACTCTCATGCAGTCATGATTGTTTATTTTCAGTTAATAATAAGACCCATATCTTGTTTGCTGTATTTAACCATTTTAAAAATGACCAATGATTTTTTTCTTTCTGCTACATTATGTCTCATATGTTTTGGTTTAACTATTCTTCTATATCTTCATTCTTGAAGTGGAAACTAATATATTTTAGACCTTGATGTTATTTGAATATTAGGATTTAAAACTCATCTTCCTCTTTGATTTAATTATATAAGCATATAACTTAAATTCCAAATACCCAGAAACTTCCATATATATATATATATATATATATATATATATATATATGCATTTATTAGTTTCTAGTTTAATTATGTTGTGATTAGAGTACCTATTTCAATCATTTTCTTCTATATTTTGAGTTTTATTTAATTATCTATATTTGATCCATTTTGGTGAATATTCTATGTTCAGTTGAAAGGAATGTGCGCTTAGCTATTATTGGGTAAAATATTGTAAAACTATCAATAAACTAGTGTTGATTTAGAAAAAAAAAGACAAATTAGGTGCATTTGTGATAACATGGATGGACATAAAAGGAATCATGTTAGCAGAAATGAGCCAGAAAGATAAATACTAGATGATCTCACCTATATGTGGGATATAGAGAAAACAAAGGGAAAAGGAAAGTTTAAAACTGAGAGCAGTTAAAAAAAAAAACTGTCAACAGAACTGAAGTATAGAGCAAAAAAGTGGAGGAGGGGTAAAATCAGAGTAGAAGGTGGGAACAAGAGATTAAGTTGATGGTTCATGGTGACAAGGTGGTGGGAAAATCTCAGGGTATACAGTGATGTTAAAAATATAAACACACAAACCAAATTAAAAAAATTAAGATGGTATCCACCAAAATCTGTTGATTCATAGACAGGTATTAAGTGGGTGGGATGCTCAGAACAGGGTAATGTAACTCTTGTATTAGTGATATATTGAATCATCTGTTATCATAAAATGAAAGCATTTACAATTAAAAAGATAAATGATTTAGAAGAATTTCTTGAATATGCCTGATTTTTCTTTTTCCACTTGTGGTCAAAGGTACTAAAAAACAAGATCCAAAAATAAGATTCTGGAAGTTACAATTCTAACATTATTTTTTGTAGCATTATGGAACCTGAAACTTCAACATTGTCATTTCCTCATCTTTTTTTATTCACTGGAAGCACACACAGATGCTGGGACATCTGGTTTCATTGGCAATGAGTTTTTATTGCTTATACGAGTATGCCCTGCATGCCTGGGTTTCTGTCTTCTGAGAATTCTGACCATCTGCCCTTTCAGCAAAGCTATCTGCCCAAAGTGCATTAGATTATCTTGCTCAAGTTGTGTATATACCCAAACTAAACTTCCAGGCATACTGGAAATCTTGGTATAAATAATGCCTTGATAAACTAATGTTCCTGTCTCCACATAATCTATTCTTATTATATATAGTAAAATAATCTTCATGTGTATGATTTGCTCCTAGAGAGAAGCAATACTTATTTCTATAATTCAGAAAGCCTATTGCATCTAGTGATATTTTTCCTAAATAGGTGCAGAATGATCATAGAGAAAATTATCTTATAGACAGGATAATTATGGTTCATTTCCTATTGTCTTCATTCAGTGAAATCTATTTTTCTTTCCTAGTGGAAATTAGATTGCTAACAGTCCCTGGACTATGACAGTTCATTCAATTGGTTGTCAAATAGGTAAGCCAGGGAAAATCCTGTAACTGTATCCAGAAGACCAGCAGCATAGCGCATTGTCTAACTTTTAGAATATAATTGGAATGGGTATTTTCTGCTTGTATTTTTGTTTTTAGATATGTTATTTTTCCTTGGTTAGGACTGCCTTACAGAGTTTCAGATCCAAATATAGAACTCAACTTGGGAGATGAGTCTGGGGGATGAAATATGGGTTTTGCTACTGTGCATTGCAGGCTGCCAAATCACCTTCTAGAAGTTAACAATAATGGTTAAGAATAAAATTTCCAAAATACAACTCTATGAGTATATTTCCTATGACTTTCACTTGTTTCAGTCAACTCATTCAAATTCCATTTCTTTGTATATTAAAAATGATGATTTTAATGTTGTTACTACATGTACATATGTCTGGTGTGGTTACCAAGATGCCTCATACTTGTTGGATTGGTTTTCTTCCTCTCTGAAGGTTAACATCCACAACTGGTTGTTCTTCCTTGTTTGAGGCACATAGGATCTACTTCTTACCTGGTCAGTCTCGGTTAGGTGTAGAAGATCAAAGCGTGGCAAGTAAGCATAAACTCAACAGCCTTGTGAGAAAATAAAACTTCCAAAATTTTATGGGAATGGCTATTCTGCCTTTTTTAAAAATATGTTACTTTTATATAAAATGAGATGATTTTAGTGAGTCAAAAAAATAACTGTTCAAGTTTATGGTGAGGCAGTTCATCATCTACATGATTACACCCTAAGGAAATGCATTTGATTAAGAAAATACTCAAGACCGGGCAATGTCATTGGATTAAATAAAAATCACCTTTCGAAAACTAAGTTAGTTTAACCTTAATCAACAAAAAATGGGGGGGGGGTGTAGAAGCTAGTTAAACTGACTCTCTCCTTCAATTCTTGACAGATATCTTCAAGGTAACATGCCACATATTAAACTTAGCAGGGATGTTCAAAACGCCAAACTCAAAACCACTGAGAGCACCCTAAATTTTGCCAGAGCTCTTTTGAAGCATAGCTAACACAGACAATAACCTCTTAGCATTCTTTGCCTCTGGTTCTTTTTCCTCCAGTCTAACCACAATAGACAAGGAAATAAACCAGTGGAGATGGAGTAGAAATCATGTAGGAACCTATTGAGGGGAATTACGTGTTCCTATCTATCTTTATATTTAACTAAAAAAATAAAATTTAATGGCATATATTTAAAAGTTTGACTCATACTGCTAACAGGACAGTATAAAGTTTACATGTAAAGTATAAATTGTAAAAAATATTGTAGGTTCATCCTTCCAGGTCTGATTTTCGTTTTTCCTCAATAGATATTTCCGCTGAGCTTCCCCATGTAAAATTTACCTAAATTGGGATATCTTCATGTGAGTGACAAATGGCTCACATCAGAAGATCCTAATAAGAATAGATCTTATAATTTTAAGATTTTTTTGATGAAAACTAAAAGAGAGCTTCAACAATCTTTTGAAAAAAATTACATTTCATTTACAAATGACAGTTACTGAAGACAAAGGATAGTTTTTACCTGTTGCATAGCAAAGTATTCAGGGAAGTGATTACCTTGTCATCATTCTTCATGTAATGTTTCCATGTTTTGCTTGAGTTATTTTCAGCTGGCATAGCTTTTCAATTTGTTATAACTCTGTCACATGAAGAACACGTCTTGTTTTAGTAGTTACAAAATTTATTTGGCATTCCATAAAAATATTTGCTTTTGTCTCCTTACTCAAGTCACATGGATTTATTACCATACATTTTTTTAGTAATTTTAATTTTCTCATTTTAGAAGGGATATTTTATTCATGATATCTAATTTATAGCCCTTATATGTGGCTATATTTTGTTGCTATGGGTTTTCTCTCTTCCCTTGCTTCCTCACTAACTCTCTACTTTAGTAAACTAGCTATTATTATTTTCAATTCAAAGTTTGGCCCAGAAATTATTAAACATTGCTTGAATAACAAATTAAAACACTTTTAAAAAACAAATTAAGTAAAAAATAGGTTGAAATTTTGCCTTTGAATTTTGTAGCATTAATTTAAATATATTTGCATCCATTGGGGAAACACAATATTTATTTGTCTAAACAACACATTTCACTCTATATTTAGACCCATTTTCATTTGGTCACCATATCAGAAATTTAAGGGGAAAGTTTTTCATTAAGTAACAGCAGAAAGAAGTCAATACTCTTGAATATAAAAGGTGGTAGGGGAAACTTTGTGAAAATATTTCTAATTTTTATTTCTTATGGAGGTAACATTTGTTTACAATACCCCATATGTTTCAAATGTACAAAGCATGCCTCTTTAGTTGTTTGTCAGCACACCACATGCACCACAGAAGCATTCACCATCTTCTACCAAATTTCACTGAGATAAATCCACTCTTGTCACCCATCAGCTCATCTCCCTTCTGGTAGCTGTGTCCAATATTCTAGAACTACTATTGATTTTATCTAATATAACAGTCACATTTTTTTTTGCTTAATATGAATAATATAGATCATTTAGAGACTTTATGTATTTATTTTACATTTAATATGCATGAAACTCCTAGTGGTAAGTAACAATTATAGTTAAAATAAAAGTCAGTTTAAATAAAAGTCTTATTCTTGGTGAAAGGCATGAAATTTTCTTATAATATTAAAAAATTCCTATATATAATATTGAAATAAATTATAGATAGTATATTCTGAGGAAACCCTTATTCCCATTTTTCTGAAATTAAACAATTTAGTTTGCAGTATTTTGTATCAGCTTATTATTTAGAACAGTGCTAAAAGATAATTTTAGACCAACATATCTCAGAGCCTTTATATTTTTCAAATATTTTCAGAGTATTTAGGGATAACTCAAGACTTTTAACATTTGATTTATAGGTCATTTAAATGTAATCTGTTATTCTTTTTCAATCCTCCTAACCTTCAGATTCTCATCATGCAGCATACATCCCTATAAAAACCACAGTCATTATATTCAAAAACATGTTTTCAGCAATGCAACAGAAGTTTCTATGTTATCTATTTATTAGAGCAGTGATAAATTATGCTGTCCTTCAACAGACTGGTTTTCAAACAAATAAATGACTTGTACAAAGTCTGTTCTCTTTATCCTTGGCTATCATACCAGTCATAATTCAGCAACCATTCCTATTTTCTACTATTGCTTGAAGGTAAGGACCATGATTAAACTTAGAAACTCTGGTAAACATGGATATAGGAATAATCAAACATAGCTTCTGACTGGCTATGTCACAATATAAGCAGGAAGCATAAAATTATTTGTGATCAGTTATGTTATACTCAATGTGAGGCTGTGTTTAGTATTTAGATTATAAAGAATTGTTCTAGAGAAATTAATGTACTTGAAGAAAAATTCAAAAAGCCATATTATTTTTTTGCCTCATTTCTGAAAGTGTTTCTTAGAGACATGTGAAGGCATATAGATAGATAGATATAGATAGATAGATAGATAGATAGATAGATAGATAGATAGATAGATAGATAGATAGATAGAGGATACAACATTATAGCAGGAAAAGCACAATTTGCTAAAAGAAATATATGTTGTTATTAGAAAAAAATCTATGCCTTGAAAGTCAATCGTTACTTCATTTGGAATTCTAAAATATTAAACTAAACAAATATTCCATGGCAATCTCCTTGGGAAGTTTTAGCATATAATTCAAGAGATACAGAATCAAGAGTATAGGTGGTTTGAACCATTGTCTATGAAATATATAATAAATACCATTCATTATTATATACTATATATATATAATATATGCCATCTGTTATATGGTATATGTTATAATACATACACTATAGATAAAATCAATGCATGTATGGACTAATAAAACAGTGTTATAACTTCACTGCAGAGCATAGTAAGCTCACAAAAACCTGTGAGGTATTATATCAACATCTCACTTGATATATAATATGGAGTGTTAGACTCTACTGTCACTTTAATTTCTTCTCAGCTATTGAAGAAAGTAACATTTACACGAATTTCTTATGCATTGAAGACAAGATTTTAAGGATACAACATATCATAAAAATATTGATTGACTATAATGATAGACCAGATGATTACAAGTCTTCTGTCATGGACTCAGAGTCGATTCTATTACTGGTTATTAACTGTATCTCAGGTTATGACATTTCAAGTCTGCTGAGTTGATATTCTTGCTCAATCTCTTTATTTTCTGCACTTCTGGTGCTATTTAAAGCCTAATACATAGTGTATCAGAAATCACTCTTTAAAAATAATTCTGTATATTTATAGATCTTGGCTCTTAGATTAGATTCTTTATTGCTATAGTTTTTTTTTGTAACTTATAACTATCTTCATTGAAATTATATTGTTTGATTGATGGATATTTTGGTAATGAAGAGAGAAATCAATAATTAAGTCCATGTTCAATTCCCAGGAGAAAAACAGTAGCACAGGACTTTCACTGAGCAGGTAGTGAGAGATCCGCTCAGGCCCAATTCTATCATACTGAACCGCTGGCAAAACATTTTTGAATTTAATTCAACAACAGTGTGATGAAGAAAATGTTTCTATTTCATACAATGTTTCACCATTGTAAAATTTCCTTGTGCATTGTAGGTAATCAATGTATATTCATTACTTTTATTTCCTTCAAAATAGGCATTCAATTTTAGTCTCCAATTAAAAAAAATGAAATTACAACATTTACAAAGGCAAATTAAAAAGTCTCACTGAAAATGAAAAAAAAATATATTTGTGTTGTAAGTATGTCTTTTGTTTCTGATTTCTTTAAAATCATAGATGGGAAATTATTTTTTCTCTTTGTGCATATAACCACAGGTTTGCAATCAGCCTTCATAATTTGTAAATACAAATAAAAAACAACAATTTTGTAAAGCAAAGTTCCTAACAAATGATCTTATGGAATGACACTATATAATGCCCTACCCCTTTTTAAACAATTAAGGAATATTTTTATTTTCTCTAAATCAGCTTGCTTACTTTATGTCAGACAAAATAATTTCAACCCACTAATTTAACTTTTATTGCTTGGAATTTGAACCCTAACTCTCTCTGCAGTGACATAAAATGTAACTCCTCCTGTCCGGTTTGTTTCTACACGATGAAGTAAAACAGAAGAAATAGAGTATGGGAAAGTTAATATTGTTTGTTTGCTGGAAAACACAACATTTTCAGCAACCTGAATTTACAAGTGTGCGTGTGTGCTTGCATGCATAAGTGAATGCACACAATTCCTCCTCTTTACATCCTTCTTTCCTAAGTACATAACATAAAAGTCGCAGAAATTATTCACAATGCAGTCAGATGCTGGCATGAGAATATAGTTATTGTGTTTGAAGTTTTCATGATATAATGCCAAATCAACTGTGCTAAATGGTTTTGTGTGACAAGAGTAATAGCATCTATTTTTGCAGAGTGAAAAATCATTGTGCCCTTTTGCAGCAGAAATGGGAATGGTAGAGTATCAGCAGCTTTATTTCATCTCTAACTAACAAGCGGCGCATGACTCACGTAAAACCACAGACGTTGATTTACTTTACCTTGCCTTGTTGAGGAAAAATAGCAATAGTTTTACTTCTAGTCTCATTGGAATACAATTATCATCAAATGATACTAAGTATGAATTATTGTTCATCTTTTCCAGATCCGATAGCGTTCCAGATCATATATGCCATTGCAATGAATGCAAATTACTGTGTAGGATGTAATTATTTGTCAGGTTAAGGTCTCCTTTTATTCCATGGCAATTTTTGACAGTCATAAACCATTCCTTCATACACTGAAGCGTTTGTTTTCAATTCTGGTTTTGTGCTACCTGATCCAGTCATTTACCCCTGAGCTAACAAACTTAAAATAGCTGAAATAGAAGAAAAAAATCACTGAATATTGATATTGAAATAAATCATATACCCACTAATGTTACAGAGAACACTTATTTCCCTTAACTGCTGAAAGAAGTAAGTGATTCTAACTAGAATATTTTGAATAAAAGGGTGCAACTGTGTCTTTTCTTTTCAAAATCCATCATACACTACTTAAAAGTTGTGTGGCAAGTTTCAGTACTTACCAGTATCACTTCTGTCTCCATCTTTGGAACAATAAAGCAAATTGAAGCAAAAATATACAATAACCACTTTAACAATAGCTGACAAATAAATAGTTTGGGATTAAAATATACTCATCATTCCCTCCTCTCCTTATCTAGCAGTCTCAAATTAGGTGATCAGATATCAAATACTTCTTTTGGTTTAGATTACCTACTCCTGTTCCTTTAAACTATTTATTTATACAGTATTATTATAATGAAATAATTATTTGGGTAGTTATTGACATAAGCAAACGTTGTGTGGAGTTCTCAATATTTTTAAGAGTGCAAAGGAATCCTGAAACTACAGTCTTTAATGCTGGTTACTTTCAGATTGTATTCGGTAAGAAAACCCATCAATAATCAACTCAAGCAAAGACAATCTTACTTGATTCCTGAAACCAGGCACCAAGAAGCTATGCACATTTGTATTTTTTTTTTTTCCTTTTGACACTAGGTCTCGCTATTTTTGCCTGTGGAACTGCAGGCTCATGTTGCCCAGGGTGCCACAGACTCAAGCAATCCCCAGCCTCAGCTTTCCAGGTAGCTGGGATTACAGGCACATATCACAATGCCCAGCTATTTTGGGGGGACTAGGTCTCGCTATGTGCCCCTGGTGGGACTCGAACCGTGATCCCTGGCCCCGATCGTGGCTCCCTAGACTGCCAACCTACAGGCATGTGCCACCATGCCCGGCCACACTTGTAACAGTTTTAGACAATATTCTATTATTTCCTCATTGTAATTCCCACAGAGCTTTGTCTCCATACATTGGCTGTAGCCTCAGATTCTCACTTTCCTCCTGGCTTCAAAATAGCTCAAGTGGCGCAAGCTCTCATATCTGTAGGGTGATTCACTGTTTTATAATTCACGGCAATTTCCTGGAATCTATTTTGATTGGATAAAGTCACATGTCCAACATTCATAACTCTGTGTGACCATGGATATGCCTTGTGCTAGCAGTATGTTTGTTTGTTTGTTTCATGTCTCCCTGTATACAAACAAAGGTAGAGTCATTTTCCCTGAAATGATTGGAATTCACAGTGAAAAAGACAGAAAATTGAGACTGGGCATGGTGGCTCGTGCCTGTAAGCGGCCAGGGTTAGGGATCGTGGTTCGAGTCCCGCCTGGGGCTCATAGCGAGACCTAGTTCCAAAAAAATAGCTGGGCATGGTGGCACGTGCCTGTA